>CM065378.1:52572500-52625000 GCA_033060915.1 Euryodendron excelsum
GGACTTATTCATTTTATTCTTTGTACATCTAAATTACTAACCCATTAAATTCAAAAATTTTTGGGTTTCTAATCAGCACCATTCAAAACTTAAAAAAATAATATTTTGTGGACTTTTAATTTGCACTCATCCAACAAGTAGACTTACCTCTTAAATACACAAAACAAAAAAAACCAAAACAATAAATAAAACCATATTTTCCTGATACTGAATAGAACTTGGTTTTATTTTTCATGTAAATTTTTTTTTCTATTGCTTCAATTTAGAAATATGTGCAAAGAATATTTAAAATATAATTATTGTATAACATGAAATTTACATAATTCATGTGAACCTTGCACAAATTTGAAAGAATAACTGAACACCTTGGGGTAAAAAAAATTTTTTGGTACCCCCAAAACAAATTCTTGACTCTGCCCGTGTATAGTAGTGAGGCTGAGAAGATAATGATAGGTGGGTGTGTTTGTCCTGGGATTGTAAGGAATGACCACAGCTTTTCTTTAGGTCTATGGATATAGGAATATATATATATATATATATATAGGTGCGACTGTGGGAGTTTTCTTTGTGTATAAAGAAATAAAAAAATGAAGGGAAGTTTAATAAACGAGAAGAGGGAAAGAGGACCATGGGATGTACTGTTTTGGTCATGGATGGTGGCTGTTCATTAGTACAGAATTATGGGGAAACTGTGAGTTGGTTGTGTATATATGTTGTGCACCTGTAGGAACATCTGTATGAATGGGTTTGTCTATGTGTGTGCATGGGTGTATACATTGGTGTGGGTTTTGTAAGCATCTAATAGGTATGGGAAGTGGAGTAAAAAAAGAGAAGTACAAGTGTGATAAAAGAGTGAACAAGAAGGTGATGGAAAGGAAGGCAATAGCTTGGTTGGTTCAACCATGCTTTAGTGCAACCAAATATGTATGTATATAGGTGCACACATAGGCTTAAGAGAAAGAGAAGGAAGAGAAGAGAAGAGAATGGAAAGAATAGGAAGAGGAAGAAAAGAGTGAGAAAATAGGAGAGGAAGAGGAGCTTTGGCTAGAGAGACGGAATCTGATTTTTTTTTTTTTTTTTTTTTTTATAGGGAGAAACAAGAACTGGGTTGGCTGGTTGAAGAAGATGGCATGGGATGTGATTCCGTGTGGCCAAGTTTACAGTAATTATAGTGCACTCTCGTTTAGTCGGGCTTTTCCGAATAGGTTTTGAGGTGATTAAAACACCTTACCCTATGTTTTCAATGTACTGAATCCATTTTTAATGTCAGTTTAATCAAATTCTGACCATAGGATGGTGATCTGGACTGGTAACAAATGAATAGCCAAAATAATAGTTTTGCTTCTTCAACGGTGAAGTGTGACTGGATTGTTCTGAAGTTTTAGTATGTTGATTCTAATATTAAATATTACTAATCCAATGAATTGGATGGGATAAAATAATTAATTAGATTTTATTTGTAGAAAATGATCTTATAAAACTGTTTTATAGTCCAAGCGATGTACATGGAATTTATACTTGTGATAAATTGGTAGCTATTGTTATATTGATGGTGATAATCATCATATTATTTCACTCTTCATGATTCTTGATTGCAATGCCATGCAATGGATGATAGTTCTATTTTTGTGAGATGATATGCTTTGAATTGACAATGTTGTTCTTGTTATTGAATATAATCATGCAGAATATATTGACTATCGAGGCATTCATTACATTAAGTTGCATAGCACAGGATGGAATAATGGAAATATACATTTTAGATGTCAAAATGAAATTATACAATATTGTGGCTTTTGAGATTAAATGTTATAGCATGAATTGAGAAATACTGGATTATAAAATAATATCAAGCATAGGGATATAAGTAAGTACAGATTGATTCTCTCTCATGTGCAAAATCTAGAATTATCTTAGTCAAGGGTTTACCCGTCTGTAGAGGTGTGTCAGTTCATGCATACCATGCATGAAAGTTTGAGAACGTGTCAGTGGATGGAAGCTTCGAAAGTCATTATTCCCCCAAACTAATCAATGACAGTGACTAAGAAAATGTGAATTTGGATAAGATGAATTAGATGACAGAAATTATGTGGTATTGAACCGAATAATTAGTAAAGGAAATTAAATAGTGAAATAAAAGAATATTGTTGCATTAATTTGGCAGAAGAATTTTTATATGCATTGCATTCATGTTGTATTACTGTTTAATATTGTTATCATCTCGATATTTTGTTTTATATACTACATGTTACATTCAGATGTTCTGAACTACTAGGCACAAGTTTACATCCCACCAAGCCTTGTTGGGACAAAGGGTTTGGATTAGCTAGATATTAGCTAGATGTTTACAGCAATGTTTTGAAACCCGAACTGTTAAACAAACTAAAAAAAAAAGAGGTTACGGATTACTGGTTCAACCATTGGATTAATCGGAATTGAATCGTGATGTCATAAATGTATATTAAAAATAATATATTATGTTTTAAAATACAAAAGGTTTTAAATTTCTTTGGACATTTTATACAAGTTTTTACTTTTTAAGTGGGATAACTTTCTAATAAATGTTAATATATAATTAATAAATACAAAGTCTACAAGATGTGCATGGGTGCTATATATATATATAAGGGAGGGAGAGAGAGAGAGAGAGGTAACAGCAGCCTTTCTTTTGTCAACCACGGACCTGTTTACGGGCGGTTTTATAATAACGAAGGGGTTGGCCTATCGAACCTAGCACTATTCTCGATTACACTCAAAAAGTGTAGTCTAATTCTCCAATTTAGTGGATTGTTAACTTTGGTATAGGATCTAAATTGCTTTGTTAAATTGTATTATGTCCCTAATTAGCCGTTTTTGAACATTGTGTAGGAATCATTGCTTAAAAGGCTAAAAAAAAGGAGCAAAATTCAGAGGAGCGCTTGAACGGTGGCCATGAATGTGTATGGGCATTCGAATGCCAGACCAACCGTTTGAACGCTGGGGGAGATTCAAAGAGCCCTTCCAACTATTCAATTCAGGTTCGATAGAATGTGGATATACAGAGGCTTGCTTCAACCATTCGATGACCATTTCGAATTCCATTCGAACGCCTCTTAGTGCGTTAGGGCATTCAAACGCTTGACGATGTTTTACTTTTTTTACAACTATAAAAGGTAGTTTTGTCGAATTGGGAGTGGATCTTAACATTTTTAGGGTTTTTGTATCTCAAATTCTTAGGTCTTTAGGGTGTTGTAGTAAGAGCACTTGTATTTTCCTTAGCTTTCTTTAATTTTTCTTGTAACCAAACTCTCTCTTAGTTAATTTTAATGCAATCTTTTACTATTTTTATGCATTTCATTATGGGATCTAGTAGCTAACTTCACTCTTGGATGCAATAGTTGAGATCAATCAAGGGTCTTCAAAGCTTAATGGAGGTAAATGATCTTTAATGACTTATCTTATGATTTTATGCTTAGTTCATCTCAAATATAGTGTAGATTTCTTAGAAAACTCATAATCATATCACTGTTGGTAACTCTTATGCACAACTCTTAAATTGGTGTAGGAATTGCACAATTTATGGTTTGATTCTATGATTCATGGCTCTGAAAACTAATTTACACTTAATTGAGTATGAACCCTTGTTTCTATGGTCAAAATCTTCCGAATCAAGTATCTTTGGTGAGAGCCTTGATTTCAGTTATCAAAACAACCATTGAAACTTTGATAGAAACTTGATTGATTGAAGCAATTGTGTCCAAGACCTTTTAAATTCTTTTTATTCCTTTTAAATTCTTTTTAATCTAGTTTTAAATTGTTTTTAATTAAAGTAATCAAATCAAATTTTCAAACTCAAGCGATTTTTGGTTTATTTTTAGTTTAATTTCTCAATTGCTAGTCAATCCTAGATTAGTTTAGTGTTAGCTTAGTGCCCATAGTCTAAATTTGGCTCGATATTTGAAGGAACCGTGGTTACGCTTAGAATATGACAATCTATTAACACCTAAGTGCAGGTGCGGCAAAGTAGTAAATAAAATCTGATAAGACCATAGTCGATTCATAGGGAACGGATAACAAAATATGCAAAATTAGATGCTAAAGTTCATCCACAATAAAAGATTAAATACCCACTAAGTCATGCTAGACACCGTAGTATTGCAATGATTTCAGTTGGAACCTAAGCCCACTGGTTTGAATTTCACCAAGAAGAGTACCGATGAGAATTAGACAATTCAAGCAAAAAATAGTAACCAAAATAAAATTAATGTTTTGGGGAGATTTGATGATTGTTCTAAAACTAGACTTTAAATAAAATTTAATAAAATGATCTTAAATCCAATTGATTTGATCACCTAATTCACTCGAAATTCCAACAGAGGTTTTATAACTGAAATTATTAGCTTCGTCTTGAGCCTTTGATTGTGAATATTTAGTTTTTAGAATAGAAATTCTATAATAATTAAATCTAGAATAATAAAATTAGATCCATCAATTTGTGCAATAACTATACCAAACTAAGATTTGTACATAGAAATTATCAAATTTAGTCAAGAATATAAGTTTTTTCAAATATCTAGAATTTAATTACTAAGAATTGAAAGATTTTAAATATAAAACAATGAAAATTCAATTACCTCTATTGATATTCTAATGTCTTCAGATAATCTTCACAATTGACTCCAAAAATTAAACTAGCTACTCATAGTATTAAAAATACTCGACATGAAAAAAAATAACTAAAAAATTAACTGATTGACTGACTGACTAAATAAAAAAGAGGGCTTTTGGCCGGCTCTCTAACTCTGCCCTTTTTTTTTTTTCTCTTCCTCCTAGCTCTCCCTCGGATGGCTCTTTTTTTAGGCGAAGAAGGACTCCATTCTCCTCCACCTTTCCTTTTTTTTTTTTTTTTTTAATGTTTTCTTCTTCCTTTATGTCTTTTCTTCTTTTATTCTTATCTCACCATCATTTAATGGCCAAATAGCCTTGTCAACCTTTCCATCACCTACAACCAAACCAATAATACATATATATATATATATATATAACTTACACATTATACATATATATTATGATAATAAAATATAATATAATATATACCCACTCATATAGATAATATACATAACTTTGTTTCATTTTACTTAGTTTTATTTTTAAATTTGCTCAAGTCGTGTAATATATAAAAAAATATTAAATTTATATAAAAATAATAAATAACATATAAATAATAACTAACATTAACATATAATTAAGAATTTTAATTTATACTCTTTAAAGTACAATCAAACTGACACGCGGTAGTCATCGAATTTATATTTCATCTCGCAATTATACATTATGCACATTTAAAAGCGAATCAGTTCGCGAGTCGCGTTGTGCCTACTGCCTATTCCCCGAGAAGCAAGCCCTTCCTTTCTCTCCTCTAGCATGCCAGTCGCTCGACCATGGATTTCTTTATCAGTGAAATGAAAAGGTTTTAGAGAATTGTGTAATATAGTTATTAGAGAGAGAGAGAGAGAGAGAGAGAGAGAGAGAGAGAGAGAGAGAGAGAGAGAGAGAGATAAATAAATAAAGGGTGTATGAAATATATATGAGAATGGAACACTCATCCATAAAAGGCTCCTCGGCTTGGTTGACAGTAGCATTCGAAGAATTGAAAAGCTCCATGTGATCTTGTGAGGTGTGCCTTAAACACACTAAACCGTCGGTTTTATTACTGGTTTTAGGCCTGGTTTGGTGGTTTAACCGCTGAACTGACCAGTCTTTTATGGGTTTTCTGTTTAAATGGTTTTAGAATGAATCCGGACCGTTTTTGGATCGGTTCTCAATTTTACCGGTTGAATTAGCCGATCCAGTTCAATTTTTTTGCCGATCCAGTTTGATTTTTAAAACACAAGTTTACTAGTAGATATTCTGTCGATATTTTAAGCAATCCTATATTGTGTTTTGAATTTCGATTGTACTTAGAATATTGTGTTGAGATTGGATTATTAGATTTGAGAGACTTGTAGAACTCTATTGTATACATGGACTGTTTATTAAAATAGGCTTTATTATTTTAAACGTTGTTGAAAATTTGGTTTGTTTTACCAAATAAGTTATTTTTATTATAAATCACTCTTGGATTTTGGGGCGTGACATTTGTGAAGTTAAATGAGAAATGGTCAAAGTCTGGTCAAATTCTCATATTCTAATTGGGACATTGTTATTAACTTTATTGTTATGGTATTAAAACATAAAATTTAAAATCATTTTGTTGGGATTTTGCATAAAAACTTTTTAGTTAATAAAGAAATGACTATTATAAATTTATTTAGTCTAGATATTATAAATTTAGGTATTTTAGAAAAAACTTGATGCATAGAAAATTTTACAATTATTTGAATATAAATATATACCTTCATATTTTTATATTATATTTGAATTTAAATATATTAAAATGCATGTGTAAACGCACTTTAAAAATGCTCTCACTCTAGAAATATTTTTAATAGGCACTCTTTCTATCGCTCTCACTCTCACACCAGCTTTGCAAACCAATTACTTAGCAAGTTGATCAAAATTAAATCAAGCTTAGTAAAAGGAGAGAGAGGCTCGACTTATACCAATGGTTACAATTACGTATGGTTGAATTTTGTCACAAAGATTTAAGATTAGAATCATACAATATTAAATCAAATAGTGAGGTTTCAATTTATGTATAATATTGAACATTATACAAACAAGAAAGTTTACAAATTAAGACATGCTAGTTTATTAGACTGTATGCAATATATTAGTTTTGTTAATTAACTGCTAAAAAGATAAATTATTTAGTTATTGTGGGGGAATAGCACACGGCTCAACCCAATGGGTGAGACCCAATCTACACGAATTATAGTTAGGCTGCTTGGCAGCTCGAATCAAAGCTAAGGGACGGTCTGGCCCAAGCCGACGACCTCCCCCCAACCTTGACCCAAATCGCGGAAAGCTAGCCTGAACCGCTAGTGTTATTTGAGCATTAAATGCAGAGTTGACCCGCATTAAATGAGTGAGCGACTTCCCACGCGACGTCGACGTGCACGACCGGTCAGCCGGAATCCTCAGCGGTAAGTCAAGCCCTACACACGGCAGTTGGTGGTATGCAATGATGCCTACCCAGCAAGCCATGATGATCTGCTAGTAGGCAATGAGCGAAACACTCCATCGATCACATTATAAATATCCGAACCCTCAAGAGTCAGGTATGGACAACTGACTCCAAGAATACACGACTTTTATTCGTTCTAACCTCGATTAAGCTTGCTAACTTAATCGTCGGAGTGTGATCGGCCCAACAAGGGTCGACCTATTCTAACCTTCTTTTCTTGCAGAGAGTTTGGACTCATCCATGTGGGCTTGAGAGTTCGGCCTAGCCTTCCCGAAAAATCTCACTTACAATTGGCATCGTCTGTGGGAAGGCTTAGAAAAATCATGAGTTTGAACGACCGAAGAGGAAGAAGAGAGAACCACAATGGGAGAGGTAGCAGAGCCTCCTCCAGCAAAGATCAAACTAACTTGGTGCACCGCCAATTAGGCCTGTCAATGGGCCGGATCTGGATCAGATCCGAATCCGATCCAGATCCGTTAAGATCTTAGATCCGATCCAGATCCAAATCTAGCTGACCGGATTTGTCATATACAGATCCGATCCATTTATAATCGGATCTAATCCAATCACCAAATTCGACCCAGTTTTTTTTTTTGTTTTTTTTTTTTTTAAGGGAGGGTGGGTTACTGTGCTTTTCAAATACAAGAGCACTTAGCAAATTAGATACAAGTCAACCTGAAAAAGCTTCCACTGGAATGTCTTCCACATACTATATGATCATTCATTATATTCTATACATATTGTTATCATCAGTACAATAGCTGTCAATCTACATTGAGGTTATGTTCCTTTGTAAAAAAAAAAAAAAAACTTGAACTAACAACATGCAAATTAAAAATTTGAGCTAACATCATCTAGTTATACTGCAAAGCAAGAGCTCAAAAACTGCAGCAACACAAGGAAGAATCAAGAGCCCAAAAATGCAGAGCCAAAATCTGTGAAGGGCAAAAACAAATATACTATAAAGCAAGAGCCCAAAAACGGCAGCAACACAAGGAAGACTCAAGAGCCCAAAAACTGCAATGCCTCAAAATCTGTGAAGACCAAAAACAAATAAAACTTAAGATTTGTATAAAACAGAATTTATATTACATGGATGAAATAATTATTGATTGACCTAAAATTTTCCAGACAGATGAGTATAGCTGGAACATATATTCTAAATTTCTAATAGTTTAACTCTAACGTTGATATGAATAAATTTAAATAATAAAAAAAAAAAGACACAGCTTTATGAAAATTGGCTGGAAGGCCACCCTAGGAAGGGAAAATTTTGTTTCTAACAGAGAAAAAGTAAATTACAAACCAAAAAAATAAATTTGTGTTATCAGCACTCTAAGGACCCTATTCGTTGAACCCTAACAGCTTCCATTGGGAAAATGAAACAAACATTTGCAGAGTAGAAGGTATTAACTCCAGTTAGGGAACTTTTGCTTCTTTTTCTTTGATCATATAGTTTTTAGTTCATTCTTGACAAATTCTAATTTTTGCCACGTCTAGGTCTCAACATTTCGACATCTAACCACTCCAGAAATCAGCCATCTTTGAGACAACCAAATGGACATTTTTATTTTCCTGACTATTCCTTTTAACATTAATATCACATCTGAAAATATCTTAAAAATAATGATGAAAACTACAAATAAGTCACTAGCAAGCACACTCACATGATATAATGATGACGGACCAAAGTCTCATATGGTTCATTCAGTGTAACCACTCCAGAAACACCAATTTCCTTCAAGCGAAGAACATCAGCAGGAAATGGAACGGCACCTAACAATATAGACTGATAACAAGAAAAACGTTAACACTGACTCCATGAAAGATATCATCAATTTATTAAAAAGAGAGTTATCATGCCCATAATGCAATGTTCAGAGGATACAGTCAATACTATAGTCATTCTCTAAAGGAATAATTTGAGAAACATGCATAACACTAAAATTTGATCATATCAAATTCATCATCCTGGATTTTCTATCAATATCACTATATTACAGATACGAACTAGAAGGTTCTTAATAAGGAAGATGAAAAAATTGAGTCCTGCATACAAGACAAAATTTTATGAAATAATGAATTCCATATTCTTGGGTGAACTTAAAACATAGGAGACCTCATATATCATGTTATTCTCCATGAACGAGAGACTCAACAAGATTAAAAATTTACAAAGTAATAAAACATATTTCCAGCCAAGTTTTTTTTATATTTTCTTTTTCCCTCCTAATTAAACATATTTCCAGCCAAGTTTTCACTGATTTTCTGAATTAGTAGATTAATCTCTGCCTTTAGTTCATGTATGTGCCATGAATTTGCTACATAATTCAATAAAACCAAAACCGAATGATGGTAGTTAAACTTTCTGACTTCAACAGCTGAGTTGCTAATCCGCATAGAGCGGACCATGGGATGAACTAAGTCCATACCTGTGATTTCAATGTGGCCCTGCATTGAAGACGTTCCTCGATATAAATAACAAAAAATAAAAATAAAAAAACAACTGAGTTGCTGGTAAATGCACAATTCCCAGCATTTTCCAAATTAGTTTTCACTTTTTGTTAGTCTTCACAATTTGAGCAGAAACATTTAAACTTGGATCCTTTTCAAACTCATTATAACAACAAAGAAAAATAATTACTCTGCTTTTCTAGTCGACCATACTACTACACCCACATATATATATATATATATATATACAAACAAACTATAAATGTCACTGTATGTTTGTATGATATATACACTCTTATTTGAAGGGAGAGGGGGTATAAAGGCTTGAAAGCTCCATTGTATCAACATCTGTTTGCTTGCTATTTCTTTTTAATTTCTTGTTATGACAAGCTTATAACAAGAGCTAGGTTGTAATATAAACATTTCCCATACCTGTGAATAAAAATAAATTAAGTAAATTACAAAGCCAACAAACTGGCAAGTCACCCACTTTTCTCAGAGAACTTATGGATCAGAGGAAACACAATTCTGCAGATCTAAAAGTTCAAATTACAAAAAAGAAATGACTGAAAAAACAAAAACAGGTAAACCTTAGTGTCAGTCCTGCCAACAACTAAATCAGGTAGACACAACTTGATACAAATAAGAAACAAAAATAGCTAGGGCAATACAATTTTAAAATAATGGGCAGCAAGTATATACCATGTTCCGAGAAGAATTCTATTGTAGTGTTAGTCATCCAGTAAACTTTCTTCAACATCTGAAAATACCAAAAAAATTAGATATAAGATACAATATGAATTTCAAAAAGTAACAACAATAAATTACTTCTTGTAAATTCTTACTTCTCTTTTTATGTGACTCAATCCAATCATTTGTAGTCACCAAGGCCTCCACGATATCCGGAAGTAAAGATGCACGTGTCTCATCTATTACCCTTCCTCCCACACTAAATGCAGCCTCTGATGCAATTGTAGTGGCTGGAATAGCTGGAATATCACAAGCCATCCTTGCTAAAATTGGATATTTAGCACTATTAACCTTCCACCAATGTAGAATATTAAAATTCTCATTGTTTGGAAACACCAATTCCTCCAAATATTGCTCCAGTTCAGATTTTTCATAAGTATGAATCCTAGAAGCACGATCCCTCATATACCACTCGAAGAAACTAGACAAACTTTCTTGCTTGGAAGAACTAGAAACCATTTGACTATCACTGGAGCTACCATCATCAATAACATGTTCATAAGAACCTATGGAAGAGGAGAAAGCACCCTTATATTCACTAAATAGATCAGTGAAGGCATTTTGGACCCTTTCAACATGCCTTTGAGCATTCTTACCATAAATTCTACCATAATAATATTGCACCAAAACCAATTTGCACCTTGGATCAAGAACCACGGCAATGGCTAACACCAAGCAACAATCTTCCCAATATTTCTCAAACTTATCTAACATTGGACTGGCCATCAAATGTAGACATTCGTGCTCACTAGCCTCCCATTCCCTCAAATGGAGTTGAATTAAACATATATCTGGAAAAAATACATTTGATGTCGGAAAAGAAGTCCCACTAAAATAAGAGGTAGCCTCATACAAAACCTTCAAACACCCACTGATGATCTTTGCTATTTCCCATTCCTCTTCTGAAGAATTGTGCTTATAGTTTTTATCAATTTGCTCTAAGCGAAAGAATGCATTTCTAAACCCTATTGCGGCTTCAAGCATCAAGTATGTGAAGTTCCATCTAATTGGAACATCCATTGGAACCTTTTTCTTACCATGCAATTTGACTTGATTTACCGCAATATCAAATTTTTGTTTTGCATAAGAGGACTTTTTCAAATATTTTACACTTTCCCGAACTTCAGAAATGAGATTTCCTATAACTTTCAACCCATCTTGCACAATTAAATTGAGTATGTGCGCACTACATCGCACATAAAACAACTCCCCACCCAAAGCTAACATTGATTTGTCACAAAGCCAATCCCGAAAAAGTCTTACCATGACGTCATTGTTTGTCGCATTATCAACCACTATTGAAAACAATTTCTTGTCTATGTTCCATTCCAACACTAAATCTTTGATGAATCTAAATAAAGTCTCTCCATCATGAGGGTGTTCAATGTACTTATATGCAAGAATCTGCTTCTTTAATTCCCAATCATCAGTCACATAATGTGCAGTTAAACAAATATAAGCAAAGTTTTAATGGTCTGAGGTCCATAAATCAGTTGTAATAGTTATTTTACAAGAAAGTCCATCCAAAAATTGATACAATTTATCCTTTTCCATTTGGTAAACACCAAGGACATCCCCCCTAATTGTGTTTCTAGAGACAAGTTTGAATCTTGGCTGAAGATTGTTGCAAAATATCTCAAAAAACTCATGTTCAGCCATGTTAAAGGGGTAGTTATGCTTGATTATCATTTTAGCAAAGTCCAAACGACTCATTTCTTGATCAAATTTAAACGTTGACATCTTAGGAGTAGAGACATTCCTAGAGGCATTAACATCACGGTTTTGTAGCCCCATACATCTACCCGCCACCAAATGTTTTAACAAGTGGCTTGTTCCTTTATTACTCTCCCCGACAAAGTCATGATTACAATGCTTACACCTAGCAACAACTTTTCCATCAGGTGTTCTAATTCTTTCAAAGTCATTCCATACCTTTGAAGTCGATTTTCTCCTTTTTGGAAATGCTTGAGTAGCCTCCTCACCCAATTCAACAAAATCATTGTTGCCATCACCATGACTACTACTAGCTTAAGTAGGATTAGACGACATCTTTTAATAAGTCAAAGTCACTCTGTAGAAGACAAACAAAAGTAAGACAATTTTTTTCCCTGACGTACAAGATAATACAAGAATACTTTCAAGAAAATAAAGGAAGGGACGGTAACAATGAGCATTATATCCTTTAAATAATTTAATGCAGATAGATATGTATTCTCCATTGCAATTTCTTTCCTTGGAAAAAAAATAGGTCTGGAGCCAATAACCTTTGACAAGTGCAAGAAGGTCCTGTTTGTATGTCAATACTAAATTTTCAGGTAGCCAAACAGATTCTAAAGTTCTAGTTAATGCCTTGGAATAATATATCTAATGTTCAGCACTTTCAAGTTTAAGCTATCAACTCATTACAAAAAAATATGTAGCTCAGAATTTCAGATTTGTTAAATGGAAAGCTTTTACAAATTAAAATTATCACAAAATTTAGAAAATGCCTTATGATATCTCCATGGGGTATGCATGTGTTGCTTTTCAATTCCCTTATTTCATAAAGGAACACAAAAACACCTGTTCCTGTTCCACATCAAAGCTCAAACAGGTGGTGATGGATATCATTCTTCCAACATCATATAATGGAACTTTACTTATCAAAAAAAAAAAAAAAAAACAATCACATATTAGAGTTTTAAACAACTGAAGTCTGTTGTAATTACTTGGAGACAACAGAATAGAGTTGTGTAACATAGTTGATTTTTAATTTTCCAATGTAACATAGAAAACTATGAATAAATAACTAAATACATAAAAGCATCAAAGGGGTGGGCTACAATATACAAAAACAGGTCAAACCATGATAATCTACACAAAGCAAAACAAAAGAAAGGCCTATACACTCAACAGCACAAAAGAAGGCCTAACAAAACCCCATTTTAATTTTTTTTTGTACAGGCCTACCAAAACCTTACAATCCTAGAGAACCATCAAAATCCACTAATCAATAAATATTAGGAACACCTTTCGTGAAGGCCAACTATACTGAATAGCTAAAAAGGAACTCTTAAGAGTCTATAAAAGGCTCCTCCATCATTTGGAAAGTCTTCCTGTTCCGCTCCCCTCATTGATTCACATTAGTCTTCCTGTTTCGTTCATGTTTAGAGCTGGATGAGATATTGAAAAAGGAAAAAAAATTGAACTTTAGAGGAAAAAATGAAATTAATGCAACTCAATGCATATATGTACCATTTCAAAAGTTAAAACACTTTTTTGTTTTTCTTCCAAGGATGTTATCAAAAGCTGGATTTTGATGAAATTTTTAATATTCCGAGCAGATGTACTTTGTGCAAACATCCCTCTTCGCAATAATCTGTTAAATGATTGTATCATTGACTGACCTAAAAAGATTTGTTGTAGCATGTAAACCAAAAGATATTAAACACATGGTTATTAATTTGGTGTTCTTGAATTATTTACAGATAATTAATGGAGATTTTAGTAGTTCAACCAAGTCAAACTGCAAATCATGAGAAGCTTTGTGAATCAGAAATCATTTTTGCTTAGATGAAAACAAGAAAATCAACACACAAAGACGGATCAAAAACAAAGAACTGAACAGACCTATAGTGTATATATATATATAGAGAGAGAGAGCATACAGGAAGATCGGGGATGTAATCAATCAAATGAGGAACATCTTCAAGAACGTAACCACCTTCGCCAGCGACGATCTTACACTGAGCATTGCCCAAGAAAAAAAAGGGGGAAATTCATCAAAAACCCTGTGTGTTGAATAATAAGCTGATAAACAGAAGTGCTTCCAACTCTATGTGTTGAAAAACAGGAGAATCCCTAACACCCCATATCTCAAACACTCTGCCACTGGCATAATAAAGACGTATACCAAAAGCAAAAGCAATACATCCACTCTAGCTAAATCTAAACAGTGGTAAATTGACAAATCAAAAGTATACTAAAATGTCTGTTTTAAAACCCAAATTTTGAAATATGACTATATAGGTTAAAATAAACTTCAAAACCCATTTCTAACTTTTACTAAAATTAAAATCCCATTTCAGAAGTTGTTAACTATAAGAAATATTCTTTAGATGAACCCATTGCTACAATCGGTTTTAACAAAAATTCAAACACTGTAAAAACGAAGAAAGACGAACCTAAACATGAATGCTGTGGAGTCTCTGATGGCTCAAATCCAAAGGCTATCGAGCAGTGCCGAAGACATCACTCACCTTCACAACCTCCTCAAGCAATCTGAGGAACTTCTTCAGTCTGAGTCGACTCGCTTGGTTGCTTCTCTTGCTGAACTTCTTCAATCTGAACTTCACTTGCTTGGCTGCCAGAGATGGAGGAGCTATCGCCTATGGATATTCCACAGAATAGACCGACGGCGCAATCCAGAAAAAGAGAGAGATCGACGATTGTGGTAGAAGGAGTTATCGACAAGAGAGAAAGGGAGAGAGGGAGGCGTAAGAAAGAGAGAGAGATTAGGTTTTGGTGATTTGGTCTCTTTCACATCGATAAGAGGCAAAAAAAAATAATAATAATATTTTCGAATCAGGTCTCTATTCGGATTTATCGGGTCTGATCATATTCGGACCAATAATAAATGGATTTAATGGATTCGGATTGTATTGGATATTTTTACCGGGTCTGGATAATTGGATCGGATTTTAACGGATTGGGTCCGAATCGAATCCGGATCAGATCCGATCCATTGACAGCCCTACCGCCAATCTACACCAGTAGATCGGCACCGAGGAAGAACCCTAAGGTCGAAAATACGGACCCTTGCTGAAAGCCACCAAGAAGTACCGGACGAATTGCGGAGGAATACAGACTATGTCAGGGACAGAAAATTCTACAAAAACCACCACCGAGACCTTGCTCCATTGCCCTCCAGTGGGCAAGTCCCAAGTGAAGACACACTCCGTGCGGCAGAGAGGGAAATTCTACGGCGTGGTGAAGAGATTGCCTACCTCACCTCCCAAGTTCGGGTCATGAGGGAGGCAATCTCTAGAAGAGATAGGCGTGGGAGAGAAAGGTCCCCCAACCATGAATGGGTTGCTGGAAGCAGGGACGATCCAGTACCGGGCATTGTGACAACAGGCGGAAAGATTGGCGGAGGGGAAGGAGTGAGACCCCGCCAAATGACGAGCATATGGAGGGCGATCGACAGAAAAAAGACTGGGATAAATGGTACAATGAAAAACAGGAAGACAGAAAGCAACAAACTAAGGAGCGCACGGCCCACGACTTGGTCAATAAGGCCTTAGACCAAATCACATCCTCGCCATTCATAGAGGAGATTGAGTCCCACCCAATTCCTCAAAAATTTACCCCACCAAAGTTCACTCTATACGACGGGAAGGCCGACCTGGTTAACCATGTTCGGCATTACAAACAGCTAATGGTAGTTTTGTGCGGTGACAAAATGTTGATTTGCCAAATCTTTCCCTCCAGTCTGGGAAGTGTGGCCTTACGATGGTTCGACAAGTTACCATCTAAATCCGTGTCAAACTGGAGGCAACTTGTCAAGCTATTCACCGCTCGTTTCATAGTAAACAGCCAACAACCAAAGGAGGTTGATTTTTTACTAACCTTGCGAAAAGAAGAAGGGGAAGGATTGCGGGCATACGCACGACGCTACTAGGAGGCTTACAACGAAATTGATGAGTTTAACGAGCAACTGGCTGTGACTCAATTCAAAATCGGCCTTCCTAGAGAGTATCGTTTGCGGCAGTCCTTGATGAAAAAACCAGCCCTCACCATACAGGAGTTGATGCTGAGAATCGAGCGCTATGCACGATTGGATGAAGATATGCCCCAGCCGAGTTCAGCGAAGGTCAACACTATTGCCGATAAAACAAACAGGAGGGATGCCAAGAAATCTCGACCAGAAGACAACAACTGGGGAAAGAGGGTGAATGAGGGGGTCTGCACAATCTTTAAGGACCCCATCTATAAAATCTTGCCCCAGATCTGTGACAAGCCATTTTTCAAGTGGCCACCAAAGTTAGGAGGGGACCCAGCGACCCGAGATCAAAAGAGATTCTGTTCCCACCACCATGAGAAGGGACACAAAACGGAACAATGTCGGCAACTCAAAACCCATTTGGAAGATTTGGCCAAAGTTGGCCATCTCGACCAATTTATTGATTGGGACAAGACGAAGAACGAAGCCGAGCAGCTGTGGGCGGAAGACACAGCCCAGAAGGAGATAGAAGTGAGACCAATCCGAGTAATCAATGTGCTGCACAGTTTGGCTGAATCAAGAACCGTTAACCCACGTAGATACCGGGCTAAGATACAGAAGGCTGCACACTTAAGGGAAGTAATGCAAATTCAACCACCGAGAAAGAAAGTCAAGGTCGGCGAATGCCATACGTCCATTACCTTCATTGATGAAGATCTCGTGGGGGTGTAGACCCCACACAATGACGCCTTGGTTGTAACACTGAGGATGGCGGACTATGACTTAAAAAAGATTACTCATTGACCAAGGAAGTTCATCCGAAGTCATGTATTACAACTTGTTAAAGAAACTGGAACTCAAGGAGTCCGACCTCCAGCCATCACTTAACCCACTGATCGGATTCAGCTCAGATCCAGTTTGGCCAATGGAGAAGGTAGCGGTTCCAGTAACTGCGGGAGGAATCACATTGCAAACAGAATTTATGGTAGTCAACGTGCCCTCCCCCTATAATGTCATCATGGGACGAACCTAGTTACACCTCAAGGAGGCCATTCTTTCTTTCTACTATCAACTGATCAAATTTCTGACCCCTGGTGGAGTGGGGGAGATAAGGGGAGACCAAGTGGCTGCCAAACAACGTTTCCTAACAGCATGCACAACCAAGACAAAGGCTGAGAATGTGTAAATGATGGAGCTGCATGAAGACACCCCAACCATCGACAATGTAGGACAAACGCCTGAGAACAAAGCCGTGGAGGATCTAAAGAAGATATACATTGATCAGTAGGGAGATAAGTACTTCGTCATTAGCACCTCTTTGTCCAAAAGGGAGGAACAATCTTTGATCAAGTTATTGACAGGTTAACTGGAAGTGTTCACCTGGACCCCTTACGACATGCCAGGGATTGATGCTGATGTTGCCTGTCATTGGCTAAATATTAACCCAAAATGCCAACCTGTCTTCCAAAAAAGGGAGAAGGGCAGCAACCTAGCATGTGGACGTTGTTATTGAAGAAACAGAGAGGCTTTTGGAAGCTGGGGCAATTCGGGAAATCAATTACCCAAGCTGGCTTTCAAACACAGGGGTGGTAAAAAGGAAGGACGGCAAGTGGAGGGTCTACGTGGACTTCACCGATCTCAACAAAGCATGCCCCAAAGACCCATTCCCCCTCCACAAAATCGACCAGCTCGTGGATGCAACAGCTGGCTTTGGGAGGATGAGTTTCTTGGATACTTATCGAGGGTACCACCAGATTCCCCTCCACCTTGACGATCAAGAGAAGATGACCTTCATCACTCCAAGGGGTATCTTTTGCTACAAGATTATGCCATTTGGTCTGAAGAACGTCGTGGCCACGTACCAGCGGTTGGTTACAAAAATGTTCAAGAAACAGCTCGGCAGTACCGTCAAGCTCTACATCAACGATAAGGTGGTGAAAAGTAAACTCAACGACTCTCATCAAGAAGATCTAAAAGAGGTACTCCGCATCCTAAAGGAGTACAAAATGAGACTAAATGCTTCAAAGTGCATCTTTGGAGTCAGCTTGGGCAAATTTCTGGGGTTCTTGGTCACACATCGGAGCATTGAGGTGGATCCGCGACAGATCAGCGCGATCCAGAGCGTTCAGGCCCTGAAGAATGCCAAAAAGGTACAAAAGCTAACTGGAATGGCCGCAGCACTCAACAGGTTCATCAGCCGATCATCAGACAGATGTTGACCATTCTTCTAGCTTCTCAAAAAACGAGAACAGTTCAAATGGACCCTAGAATATGACTTAGCCCTCAGTGATCTGAAGAAATACTTGACTCAACTACCCTTACTTTCCACCCCAATCCAACATGAGGAACTCTTCCTCTACCTCGCGGTGTCAGAGCATGCAATCAGCGCTGTCCTACTCACGCAATAAGATCGGCAGCGTTTGCCTGTTTACTATGTCAGCAAGACACTTCTCAGCACAGAGAGTAAATACTTACCCCTCGAAAAATTGGTACTCGCACTGGTAGTAGCATCTCACAAGTTGGTGCACTACTTCCAAGCTCACACCATCAACGTTCTCACGGACCACCAGCTCAAACCTCTTCTCAGAAGGTTCGACTTCTTTGGAAGATTGGCAAAATGGGCCATGGAATTAGGGGAGTTTGATATCAAGTTCTAACCTAGATTGGCCATAAAAGGCTAGGTCCTTACAGATTTCGTTGCCAAGTTTTCCGTTGAATTGCCACCAGATACCAAACAAACACCAGTACCTACCCAACCACATTATGACCTCCCTCTAGATCTTTGCAAAAAAATTGATCATTGGCAATTCTATGTCGATGGAGCTTCCAATGATCAGGGGGTAGGATCGAGCATAGTACTCATTACACCAGACGGTTTGACTATTGAACAAGCTATCAAGCTTGAGTTTGCTGCCTCCAACAACGAGTCTGAATACGAGGCCTTGCTAGCCGGAATACGCCGAGCCATCGAACTCAGAATTCCTAAGATTGTCATTTATTCGGACTCCCTACTTGTTGTTAACCAGATCACGAGAGAATACGCAGCAAAGAATAATAGAATGATGCAGTACCTAGCTAAAGCCAAGGAACTGCTCGGCAAATTCAACAGTTACAAGCTTCGACAGATCAACCGGGATAATAACTCACATGCGGATGCTCTGGCGACATTAGCAACAGCCCTGAAGCTGGGGTCGAAAAAGATAGTCAATGTGGAAACTTTGGCCAGGCCAAGTATCTTTCAAGAAAGAAGAGCAAGCCATGGCTGTAGAACAGTTGAGACCATCTTGGATGGACCCAATTATCTCTTACCTCGACAAAGACAAACTGCCAGAGGACAAGAATGAAGCTCGGTGAATCAAACACGCAACTCTCAGGTATTGGCTGTCACCAAGCAAGGAGCTTTACAAACGTTCCTTCACGAGTCCATACTTGCACTGCGTCCATCCAAATAAAGTGCAAGGCGTCCTATTTAAAATCTATGAAGGAATATGTGGAAGCCATGTCGGCGGAAGATCGGTAGCGCACCGAGCTATCTCACAAGGATACTGGTGGCTCTACATGCAGAAAGATGCAGCCTAGTACGTCTTAAAGTGTGACAAGTGTCAGAGGTACTCTCCCATCATCCACCAGCCAATTGAAGATCTTACAACCATTACCAGTCCATGGCCTTTCGCTCAGTGGGAATTGGACATAGTGGGACCTTTGCCCTGAGCTTCGGGCAATAAGAGGTTCCTCATTGTGGCGACTGACTACTTCACTAAATGGGTAGAGGCGGAGCCTTTGTTAACCATCAGAGAGGTTGACGCTAAAAGGTTCGCATGGAAAAGCATAATGACAAGGTTCGGGATTCCTCGTGCCATTGTTTCAGATAACAGCACTCAGTTCGATGGCAATATGTTCAGATCATTTTGTGAAGGGCTAGGGATCATGAACTATTACTCAACACCAGCTTATCCTCAATGCAATGGGCAGGCCGAGATTTTGTCGCGCCCCAATTTTTGAGGTGTCCAAGGTCCTTTCATCTCGGAGACCCTAAAGCACAGAACTCTGTTATTAGAATTTGTCCCCCTAGAAGGACAAGTGCGACTAAGTTTGAAAGTTGGTTTAACTAAGGGCTTTTTAGAAAAATAGGAGTCGCCACCTAACTTGATTAAGGTAAGTTAGGACACCTAAAACTAAGTGTTAATCCGAAGATTAAACTTAGGGTTTTTGAAGAAGGTTTTTGAAAACTCCCTTAAAAGAGGGTTTTTAAGAAAATAGGTTATTTGGCAATCTTTGAAATGTTTAAGCCCTTTTTTGAAATAACTTCATTTTGGTCTTTCGAAAACAGAAATCTAAGGTTCGAGGGTTGGTTACGTGTAGGAAAGTTATCCTAGGATCATCACCCTATGCCGCCCTTTCGGTACCTACATGTCTAATCACCCTTTGTTCTCTCACTAGAATAACCGGTTACCATTGTCCACTTAATGTCCACTTTAGAATTTTGAAAACGGGGTCTAGTCATTACTTTTCGGATGGATGATGCATGATGCAAGTTTTTTGAAGAAGTTTGAAAATGATAAGGGTTTTGAAAGAGTTTAAAATAGAATCTTGGAATTGATTGGAATTTTTGAAAAAAGGATTGGAGTCGAAATAAAAGTTATGACCGCACCATTTTAGGTTGCCTACGTATCTCATTTGGCGAGAATCAGGTCATTCGTAGTTCGAGCATGAGCCCGATGGAAAAATAGACGCATTAGGGCCTTTGGAAGATTTGAAGACACTTTGGGTCTTTGAAAGAGTTTAAGACACTTTGAGGTATTTGGAAAAGTTTGAAACACTTTGAGGTCTTTAGAAGTTGAAGACTCTTTGTGGTCTTGGAAGTTAAAGACTCTTTGTGGTCTTGCAAGTTGAAGACTTGAAATTGGAAGTGAAGTGTTTTGAAAGTGCTTTTGGATTAACTTTAAGGGAGTTTTGGAAAAATGCTTTGGCATGACTCAAGAGAACTTGAAAATATTTTTGAAGTCTTGTTTTGAAATCCTTGAAGACATGACTTTGGAGTGTTTTGGTGTATTAGTTTTTTTAAAGTGGTTTTTGAAAATGGCTAAGTGTTTGAAATCCTAATATGGACAACCTTAGAGATTGTTCTTGATTTATCACTTGTCCTTGGAATCCCTAACCATGAGAGGGCTAGGAATACCTTAGGTTAGTGACCTTTTGAAAGCATTTTTTTTTTTTTTTTGAAAATGTTTTGAAGATGGAGTGTAGACATTTGAAGAGTGTATGGAGCTAGGTTTTTGAAATCAAGAGAATAGGGGGTTTTGAAAAATAAGCCATGAGAATAGTTTGAAAATTTGAATGATTACTTAGAAAAGGGTCCAAGAGTTGGGACCTTGAAGTTCACTAACCTAGGTTGGGTTAGCCTAGGGTTAGGGGGAACTTAAGGTTAATTAACTTAGGTTCAAGTTAACGTAGGGTTAGATAACTAGGGTCAAGTTAACCTAAGGTTTGGCAACTAGGATCAAGTTAACCTAAGGTTTGGTAACTAGGGTTAAGTTAACCTAGGGTTTGGCAACTAGGGTTAAGTTAACCTAGGGTTTGGTAACTAGAGTCAAGTTAACGTTGGGTTAGGTAACTAGGGTCAAGTTAACCTAGGGTTTGGTAACTAGAGTCAAGTTAACGTTGGGTTAGGTAACTAGGGTCAAGTTAACCTAGGGTTAGGTAACTAGGGTCAAGTTAACCTAGGGTTTGGCAACTATGGTTAAGTTAACCTAGGGTTTGGTAACTATGATCAAGTTAACCTAGGGTTAGATTGGAGAATGGTCTTGGAAGTTGTTTTGATGCATTCTTGGAAAGAGTTTTGAAAACAAAACATGATATGCAATGGACTTTGGTTGGCAATCTTTATGAAGATCATTTCCATGAAAATTTTGACTCTAGCCAAGAGTATGGTTTATATGGTTGGTGATTGGAGACCATTCCAAGGAAGGTTTCCTTATGGCCATTATAACCAATATCTTGACAAGAGTATAAGGGGTCAAAATTCAATATAATGATGGTAATTTTTAGAGAATCATTTTTGATGCAAAGATGGGGAGAATACATTTTTGAAATCATCTTTGGAGAAGGATTTTAAGAACCATTTTTCAAGGGAACCATTCTATCAAGAGAGGGTTCATATGGCCAACAAAAGGGAGACCACTCAAGAGAGGGTTCCGTAGGGCCATTCCAACCACTAAATTTGAGAGAATGAAAACCATATAGTTCAAAGAGTTTGAAAATCATTCTTAGGCAATCATAAAGAGAAAAGGGAACCATTCTAGCAATTTAGGGCTCCTATGGCCAATATAAAGGGAGACCACTCAAGAGAGGGTTCCGTAGGGCCATTCCAACCACTAAATTTGAGAGAATGAAAACCATATAGTTCAAAGAGTTTGAAAATCATTCTTAGGCAATCATAAAGAGAAAAGGGAACCATTCTAGCAATTTAGGGCTCCTATAGCCAATATAAAGGGAGACCACTCAAGAGAGGGTTCCATGGGGCCATTTTAACCACTAACTTTAAGAGAATGGAAATCTTGAAAATTAGAGAGTTTGAAGGCAACTTTTATTCGAGTTGAAATACAATAATGCGAAAGTAAGAATTAGGGGGTTGTAAGGGATTTTCTAAGGCATGACTCCTAAAGTCTCATCCTAAACTTCAAGTGGCCAACTCTTAGAACAAATTTTGAAGGATATGTAAAACTTGGAAATGTCATGAAATTAAGAGCAATGCATGCATTGTGGGATATAGCAATAAACATAAAATGAAGTCAAGCATACAAAACATGATCAAAATAATAATATGCAAGGGGTCATAATTCATATACAAGGCTTTTAGGCTTCATCACATAAACAAGGGGCTTTTAGGCTATACCATCTTAAAGTAGGCTAGTGAGAGGTCCCCCTACACAGTGGCTCTTACTTGCTTTCCTCTAGGCATGATCTAGGAGCCCTCTTGACTCAAGCATGCAAGAAAGGGAAGTTGAAGATGGGGAGTAAAATAGAGAATAGCCTAAGTAGGCTAGCAGGGAGAAGAGAAGAGTGAGGGAAAACATAAATGTAAAAGGGATACCACTTTTTGCCTTAAACACTCTTGTAGTCTTCAATGGATGTCTTGATCGGAGCTTGAGTGACTTCAAGAGGGCTTGAGAGGCTAGAGTGGAGTGTGTAAGTGTGTATGGGGCCTTGTATGTGGAGTGTATAGGCTTAGGAGGGGTGGAATCTAGCCTAAGTGTTGGAAGGGGAGAATATATATGGAGATTTGAGGTTCTTGAGTGATTTCAACAGAGTTTCGTATCAATTTCAAACCTGGAATATGCAAGGGGGCGAGGCCTCTATTTATAGGCAATCTGCAACAGACCTTGCGCATGTGCTACATCCGCACGGCCAAATTTTGGCCTTGCGCATGTAGAACATGCGCAGGTACTGTTCCATTGCCAGAATAAAACGTGGCACCCTGTGTACTGGTTAAATCTCGACCGTTGATCGAAAGTCGGTCGATCTGATCAAAATTTGAGAGCATATAGTATACGCTTCATCACCGGGCAAGTTTGTCCAAATTTTTCCTCGATAATTGAGTCAATCGGGAAGGTTCCGGGGGAATCGGTCGCACTCGGGATGTTCTCCTAGTGCTTCCGATGAACTATCATGTTTTTGAAAAATTTGAATTATGTTTGGAGGTACGTGATATCGTCTTGGGAAGTGTGCCAAAAAGGACACTTTTGCGGAGCGTCTGTAATACGCTCCGTGGGTGTTTGAAAGGGGCTGTTTTCATTTCGTGTGATCGAGGCCTTCGAGAAGCGATCTATTCGATCGGACCGTACCGATGGAAAGTACTCTGGAAATACTTTCTGGAATTCTCAAATTTACGCATTTCTCAAGTCGTTTGACGGTGCGTTTTGATTAGGGAAATGGAGAAAAAGTCAACCTTGGCGGAGCGTCTGCGAGACGCTCCACGGGTTGCTGAAAGTTATAGTTTTCGCACTGTACGATGGAGGGTTTCGAGAAGTGATCTATTCGATCAAACCATATTGATGGAAAGATCTATGGACAAGCTTTTGAGAATTCCCTGATTTACGCATTTCTCAAGTCGGTTAACAGTGCAATATTATCAGGGAATCGGGAGAAAAGACAATTTAGGCGGAGCGTCTGCGAAACGCTCAAGGGAACTTTTATCGCGTCGTGTGAGTTTAGTGTTGTAGGGTGTTCTTGGGGTTAAACAAGGGTGCGTGGTGAAACCCTCGCTTGAAATCCCAAGGCCAGTGCTGTTTCAGCGCATTTTGGGCTTCCAGGGGCAAAACGGTCATTTTGACCGGAGTCGGCTGGAAATGGTCAAGGATGGTCTGGTACATTGTGTTAAGCGTGTAGGGCTGTTCAGGGATGGTTTTGAGAGAGTTTGTTGCCGTTTAGCGGGGTTTGTGCCATGCTGAGTCGCTCGGGGGCAAAACAGTAATTTTGACCGGAGTGGGCTAGAATAGTACCGAATTTGGACCAAATGGCGTGTGGGGGATGCCTAATGGTTTGACAACATTCTAGAAGGATGGACTTATCGTTTTGAGGGATTTTGAACTTTCCCAAAACGTGCCTGGAGGCCCAAGGGGCAGATTTGGTCATTTTTCACCGAGTCGGGCTAGTATGCGCCGGTGTTGACCTAGGTGTTGGTTTCCGAGACCGCCCGATCTCGAAAAGCTACCTGTACGATGTTAGTCTCCAAGAACGCCCGTTCTTAGAGAGCTACCTGTAATGGTGGTGTTGGTTCTTGAGAACGCCTGGTCCTAGAAAACTACCTAGAAGGGTGGTGTTGGTCTCCGAGAACGCCTGGTCCCAAAGAACTACCGAATGACAGACATTTTACATTGGCGGGCTAGCAGGCGCCAGAAGTGAACCGTCTGGAATTTGATGAGGTGTTGGTCCTGGAGATCACCCTATCTCGGGAAGTTACCTGGATGACGTTGGTTTCTGGGACCGCTCGGTCCGGAAAACTGCCTAGCATAATAGTGCTTAAGGCTCTAGCGGATCCTTGTGAACCTGAGAAGCAACAAGTTGGTTGGATTGGAGATTGAAAGGCTCATCTTGAGCTTGCATGTGTTGTGATGTTGGAAACTGAATCCGGTCGGGTCGGAGATTGCCGAGCGGGCAAAAATGGGGTGCTTACAGATTTCAAACAAAACTATGCTTAACGGAATTAAAAACGGCCTGGAAAGGGCCAAAGGGAAGTGGACGGAAGAGCTACCCAGCATTCTGTGGTCCTATAGAACAACCCCAAGGAGGTCTACCGGCCAAACCTCGTTCTCTCTGGCATACGGGGTGGAAGCAGTCAGACCTTTGGAGGTAGGGCTACCTACTATCAAATCAGTAGCCTTCGACATAGGGCTCAATGAACAGACACTGGCAAAGGATCTGGATCTTGCTAAAGAAAAAAGGGAAGCTACCTTGATCAGACTTACCAAATATCAGCGACAGTTAAGATGCTTCTACAACAAACGGGTTTGTCTGAAAAATTTTGCTTCAAGTGACCTAGTTTTACGAAAAGTACTGGGGGCAACTAAGAACGCAACAGATGGAAAACTCAGCCCCAACTGGGAGGGCCCCTGCAGAGCGACATCCCAGGTCGGCCTTGGCGTTTATCGGTTGGAGACTGTTGAAGAGGGAAGACAGTTGCCTCGACCCTGGAATGCAAACAACTTCAAGAAATTTTACCAGTAGTGCAGAGTCCCATATGATGTAACGACTCAACAAATGTGTAAAGTTTTTATGAGATCAATGGAAAATGAAGTTCTTCAAACAAATTTACTATAAGCACTCTAGGACTCCACAAAGACCAAGTGTAAAAACTTAGTCCTTTCCAAGTTGGACAAGTCAGCCAAAGAAGGCCACAAAAACCAAGTGTAAAAACTTGGTCCTGTTCAAGTTGGATAGGTCGGCCAAAGAAGGCCACAAAAACCAAGTGTAAAAACTTGGTCTTGTCCAAGTTGGACAGGTCGACCAAAGAAGGCCACAAAAAAATCAAGTGTAAAAACTTGGTCCTACCCAAATTGGACAGGTCGGCTAAAGAAGGCCACGAAAACCAAGTGTAAAAACTTGGTCCTGTTCAAGTTGGTCAGGTCGGCCAAAGAAAAAAATCTTACAGCATAATAAGAAATGAATTTCAAACAATTAAGCAGATTAAGGAGCGAATAGTGTCAAGATAAGAGACAAAACAAGCTTTTCATTAAAAATAAGTGGTGTTGGTTACAAAAACATGTTCAAAAGAAGGAAAAGCTACAATCACTATGCCGATTTCTCCCCTGGCTGCACAGATGTCTCCGTCGAGCATTCTGCGGCCTCTTCTGCATTCTTAGACTGTTCGGCAGGCGCTTTCTCCTTCTTAGCCTTCTCCCTTTTGGCTGCAGCCTCCAGAGCGAGTTGTCTTTGATACTGGGCATTGGCCATCACCTTCTTTGGGTCTACAACGCCATCTTCAGTAGTATTAAAGTAATCCGGGCACAAGCGCCAAATAACGGCGGACTTGTCCACCTAGGCAACATGAAGGGCGCCGTTCCAACCTTGCTAAAATATGACGCGGCTCAGATCCACCATCTCAATGGCCAGACAATTGGCCCCCCTTTCTTCACCTCTCTGCAATATCTCCTCCTCATCTGCTTCAGCTTGGCCACCTCGGCTTGGAGGGCCTCGACCTCCGATCTTGCCTTGTACAGATCCACAGACTGCATATCAAATTTTTTCTGAAGGTCGGTCACCTCCTTGTCTCTCTTCTCATAATCTGCCTACACCATCTTGACTTCGACGGATGCTTGTTCGGACTGTTTCTTAAAAGTGATTCGTTCCTTGTTGGCATCGAGCCACTCCACCTTTAAACGGTCGTGCTCCTCTATGAGTTCGTGGTGCTCCTCAACAAGTTTTTGGTGGCGGGTCATCACTTCCAGAGAATTCAGACAACCATGTTCCAAAAAACAAAAGTTTATTCTAAAATAAGTACAGGTGAAATCTCTAAACTGATTTAAAAGAAATGCCGACTTACAAGTAGGGAATCATGGAATGCCCCCATGAAAACGCCTGCGTCGCTTACCGCGTCCATCTTGGCAATGTCCTTCCTCGGAAGAACACTCTTCATAATGCCGAAAGCAGCTTCGGCCTGGTCGATCATTGAGACGGCCGTCATCATAGGGCGCTCCAGAATATCCGGCGTGATTGTGACAACCTCACCACCTTCCTCCACCGTCCCTTTCCCCCTTGGTTTCTTGGGAGCCAGGGGCGATGCCGTAACCTCAGGGGCCCTTTTCTTCTACTGCCGAGTCTCTGGCCTCTTTTGAACAGGAGCGGCTTCCTCGACAGGGGTAGTCACCAATTCGGCAGATGGAGGATTGGCAGAAGTTGTGGCAGCTGTTTTCAGTGGCTTGCCAACAACAGCAAACATCCTCTCCCTCAAACTCATACTGTCTTCTTCGTCGGGCGATGGGATAGACTCTTGGGTTCTGACTGGAATTCTAACTTAGCGGTCTGGAACTGTAAGTGGTGATGAACTTGAGACCGAACTGTTTGACTTCAATCGGGCTTCACGCAGTTCTTCGACAACGGGCTCCGACGAAGGAGCAACTGCAACTGTCACCCCAGTAGGGGCACGGGCCCTTTCAACAGCAACGTCGGCAGGAATCTCTTCAAAATCTCCCTCAGCACCTTCCTTCGCCAATCTTGCAAGGACACTCTGTGGGACACCTGTATTGGCGGTGAAGGTTGAATACCGAAGCGGGTGGGCGAGCAAGACGTGCGCGGTCTCAGCGACGTGCCTCAGTCTGCCCTCACCGAGAAAGTCCAAAACCTTGCTCAGGTTGGCAAAGTTGACAAGCCAGTCATGTGCTTTAGACTGCTTCTCCTTCTTTTCGCAAAATGCCACAGTCAAATTCAGATCCATATCAGAAATTAAGCAACACACAGAATAAGAGGTTCGCATCAAACCTATTTCAAGGAGAACTCTAGAGCATCGGAACGCCGGCCTTTCCTTCTCAGGAACGTTGCCGAACTCCTAGGGGCCAGTTACCCAAACCCTAACGTCGTTAACGCCCTTACCAGAGGAAGGCAGACACTTCACTAACTCTTTGGACTAGTCTACAGCCCGGAGGTAAACTTTGGAACTCCCCCCAACCTTACAAAGCGAGTAGCAATAATCTAGTTCGGCGAGCCCTAGGTTCACACCCAGGCGCTGATTAATTTCAAGCATGCCAAAGATGATCCTATAAACGTTCAACGACAACTGGGAGGGCGACACCTTATTTTTTACTATAAACTTATGAAGAAGAGGATGAAGGGGAAACCTAAGCCCCCCTTCTACGATAGCAATTATCGAAAATGGCACCCCCTTTTTGGTGCCACCCATACGGTAGTCCCTAGGATCGACTAGCTCTAAACCGATCTCATCTGGGATGTTGAACCTAGCCCTAAAAGCTGCAATGGCTACCAAAACATCTAGCATTCTTCGAAGATGAGATGCCATCAAGGGACAACTGTCGAAGCACAGGAAGAGAAACAAAGAGAAGAGCGACAGATGTGTGGGCTTGAAAACACTTATAGTGGTGGGTGTCAAGACAGGTGACGCACACGCTAGACAGAAAGACGAAGAAAAACTGAGTGCCTTCCACCAGATAGGGCGTCACTCTTTTATATACATTAAAGTCGTCGGTTGGTGCGCGGGAAAATGGCAGCAATCATAACGCTATGCCAAAACGTCACATCGGCCGTCGATTCAATGGCACCCCATTAATAGGTCTTTTAAAATCCCCACCGTCCACGTGGCCGGGTAAGCATTACAGCCTTTGGCCGTTTGGGAAGTCAAGAAGACACAAAGGTTGGGGGGCAATTGTGGGGGAATAGCACACGGCCCAACCCAGTGGGTGAGGCCTAATCTACACAAATTATAGTTAGGCTGCTTGGCGGCCTGAATCAGAGCTAATGGACGGTCCGACCCAAGCCGCCGACCTCCTCCCAACCTTGGCCCAAACCGCTAGCGGTCTTTGAGCATTAAATGCGGAGATGACCCGTATTAAATACGTGAGCAGCTCCCCACGCGACGTCAACATGCACGTCCGGTCAGCTGGAATCCTTAGAAGCGGTAAGTTAGGCCCTACACACGGTCAGTCGGTGGTATGCAATGATGCCTACCCAGCAGGCCATGATGATCTGCTAGTAGGTAAGGAACGAAACACTCTATTGATCACACTATAAATATCCGAACCCTCGAGAGCTAGGTATGGACAACTGACTCCAAGTATATACGACTTTTATTCGTTCTAATCTCGATTAAGCTTACTAAGTTAATCGTCGGAGTGTGATCGGTCCAACAAGAGTCGACCCATTCTAACATTCTTTTCTTACAGAGAGTTTGGACTCATCCACGTGGACTTGAGAGTTCAGTTTAGCCCAGCCTTCCCGGAAAATCCCACTTATAGTTACATACAGAGTAACTATGGCACATATATAACTATGAAAATATATAATTCACCTAATATTATTGAAATAATGTATTATCAATAGGGCCAACTCACCACCTAGGCGAGTGAGGCAGTCGTCTCTGCCCCCAATTTTTAAGGCCCCATATATTTAAGAAAGTTTATATTTTATAATAAAGGTAGTATATGTTGTCTTAAAAAATGGCCCAATTTAAATGAGAAAAAAAAATTCATACGAAAAAGCAGCCCAAAATCACATTTTAGGAAGAAAATACCAATTTAACTTACAAATAAAATCTACAAATAAAAAAAATTAGAGGCTCCAAATATTTTTAAACTTTTACATGTTATAATTAAGGTCTTATATAGGTTCTACAATTTGAAACAAAAAGTCTAGTCTAAATGAGGAAAAAGGACCCTATAAAAAGAAGACTAAAAATCAACTATATTACTTAACTTCAAAAAAATACAAAACTGGTCTAACCAAATACAATAAGTTGCACAAAAAAAAATTAAAAGTCGTAGGGCTTTTAAAACCTTATATGTTATAGTTAAATTTCATATAATTTTTACATATATTTTTATAGAAAATGTTCAAAATCAATACACTAGTTAATTTCAACAATAACCGATTTAATTGAAAATATTTTGCAATAATTTAAAAAAAATAGAAACAACCTTATTTAAAATTGTCGCCTTAGAGTACAAATTGTCTTGAGCCGGCTTGATTATCAAACTTACTAATTTCAAATAACTTTAGCACAACCCGACTCAATTAAAATTTATACTATAATCATTAATTATCTTGAAATTTAACTGAAATTTTATTTTTAATATAAATTTATGCAGAAATTTGGTATTAATCTTTGTGGTTAGCTAAATTTATAGGTGTGCTCGATCTCCTTACTCGGTGGTTTTAACTTACCACAGTTACAGCTTCTAAATTTCACCTATAAAGATAAGGCTTGGTATAACGTGGTGCACATAGGGTTTTGGCCCAGTCATATAACAATTAGACGAATGTTTCTATTTTTTATAGTTTAGATCTACAGGTTAATGGAATTATTTCATGACAAAAATGTGTTTAACAGATAACAATAATTTTATATAAATAAAAAAAGAATTAGATATCCAGTAGATTTAGATGGTCCATATTAAATGTAGAAATATTGGGGGAGGTAAGAGATCACTGAAAAAATTGAAAAGGATAGAAAATGTTTGGAAAATTTATTTCGAGATTCGCTCCTCAAAGTTAGATGAACTCAAGGCAAAATTATGTGATCCCTTCAGATTTGGGTTCTGTTGTTGCGTCTGACTAGACCCACATAAGACTAAACGCCGTCTAAATCAGAGAAGAGTGATTATGGCTATAGACCCCCGTACGAATAAAAACTGACTAGAAGAGTGACTGTGGAAGATCAGCCGTTTCGAATTAAAGAAGGATATAAGCTATTTAAGTTGCCACTGCTTATCAGGTAATCGATTAGTTCTTTTTTATTTTTTATTGTTAAAAGCATTGGTCAAAGGATAAGTTTCAATGGAGATTTACGATTCGCTCGTATTTAGAAACTTCAGTAATTAAAAAACAGAAAATTTTAATTGCTAGCCTAATTTTTTTACATGGACTTTTATACAGGCCATTGAGCTTAATACAAAACTCTTTTTTTTTTTTTTTTTTTTTAAATTATAATATTAGAATTGTAGGGTATGTTTGTTAAGCACTGCTATAAAAGTTCCTATTTCAAAATATCTAATTTTGTAGCTTCGAATTATGGTTGGTCAACAAAACCATATTTCAATTTTTAATTTTAATATCTCTCATTCTTAGTTTTTTTTTCCTTTCCAAAACCATATTTCTATAGTTTTTCATATCTTTAACTATATGACTTCCAGTTTTAGTTGATCAAAAAACCCCAAAGAAGCCATAAATAGAAAACACAAATTAAAACAACCTTAAAGTTTTTCCGTCCAATTTTAAATCAATTATCTATATTATAGCAATCTATTTATTTATAATATATATTAAAATAATTGGTTGTGATGTCTTTGAAGCTTAAAATTCTTGTTTCAACTTTCTCAATTAAATATTTTTATTTTGATATTATTGGTTCTTTTCAACTTCTTATTTTTACTTTAAATTCCTTTTTATTTTTTTGGGTTCAAAAATTTCTTTCTATTTTGACTCTTGACTGACAAGTAAATCAAAATTTCTTCAAATATGTTCATTCACAAAATATTTGATAAAAATAAAAGTAATGTTAATTTTCTATAATAGGAAGTACATGTCACAAAATTACTAATCTTGTATCATTTATTGCCTTTTATTTATTAATCTCTTATTATTGGTCAATCTATCATTTGGTTGCAAATACCCATCAATCATATTTTTCAAATATATTCAAAACAATAATCAAAATCAATCAAAATTTTGGCAAGCACCAATAAAAATTAAGTATTATATTTAATTTCTTTCTAAATTAAAAAATAATTCCTATATTTCTAAGTTTTTAATAGTGGTTGAGTTATCTATTTTTAGTAACTGAAATAAACCCATAGGCAGATTTTCTAATTTTGCCTCACACTATTGGTTTAGTCAAACCTACAAGTATTCTAAGTATATTAAACATTTAGTGATAAGTCACATATATAACTTGAAGTTTAAACCGTGTATTGATAATTTTTCAGTTTTAAGTGATAATGAAAATTCATTATTTAAAAAAATCATATTAGTAGTATAAAATTATTTATTATTTTTATAAAAAACCTTATTTTTTAAATTTGTTATTGATACCTCGTGCATAGCACGGGTTGATTACTAGTATATATAGCTACACGATGTGGGCTCTTTGAGCGTGAAACTCTTAACCCAAGTTTTTCATATTTTTGAATTTATAAAATATAAAAATACACGGGTCATTTAACTATTGGCTGTTTCTCTTCAAATGTAATAGTTAATTTTTTGATCAATGTGGTAACATCTTTCAACATGTTTTTTATACAAAAATACAAAAAAAATCCGTTGATAAAATCTAAATAAATAATGGAGTTCCCTATTTAAGATGATTGATAAGAAACTTATTTAAGTTGTACTCTTACTTTAAGTTCTCTCAAATTCATAAAATAAAAGATCATACATAAAGTTTCCTATAAATCCTCCCTAATTAGTGAAATAAAAAATGACGTAGACTTTCCTATTATCTTAATCAAATTGTAGCCATTTCTTCGTTTTATTTTCTCCTGTAAATTAACTCTACTCCCCCACCCAATCTCTCATCTTTCAAGTTTTTCCTTGTTTTCTTCAAGCATAGCCAATCAATCTTTTTTAACACGGGTAATTACCCTATTTCATCACTTTCTTTCATACGCCCCAAGAACCCCTCACATCCATGCTTATTTTTTCAAAAACTCCCCTCCTCCAAATATATATATATATATATATATATAAGACTAAGTTAATCCTTCTTGGTTGTCCTAGATTTTCATGTAACTACTGGTACAGAGCAGTAAAACTATTGGTGGTACTTTTATAATAGATTGTTATACATTTACATTTCATCACTATGTACAAAAGGATTTGGGTTTTCCATTTATGTTTCTTTGGTTTCTCTCCAGCAATCTATACTATAGATTACAGCAATAAGTTATGAGGTTTTTCAAGCTAAAAGTTTCAATCTATTTTTCTCCAAATTTTGATTTTTTAAAACATAAAATATATGTGTCATATTATTATTAGTTCTTATTAATTTATTTATTCTAAACTTCATAAATGCTATTCATTGATGGTTTTGATAACATTTTCAAATTTTTTTAATTATAATTGTAAAACCCCATTTTTTAAAATAAATAAATATATATTGATAATGGGTATTGCTAATAAATTATTAAATTAAAAATTTTAATATTTTGGCATATAGTTGGGCCTATAAGCCATCTTGTATTTAGATATTTTTCTAACTTCGGTGGGCCTAATTAATTATTAGAGTTTTATGGGTCTTGACTCATATATATGTGTGGGAAATAAGGAACATAGAAAGAGAGAGAGATCCAAAATAAGCTGCGGCTGAGAGGAAAGAAAAGGAGAGATGTCGCGTAGACTAGGAGATGAGAGGGATTGCGGCTGTGCTCGAAAAAGGAAGAGAAAGGCTTCTCTCTCCTGCTTGATTTTCCGACAATAAAGAGGTAGGGTGATGGAACAAATAGTACAGTCTTTCCCTTGAGGGTAGTTTCCCTGACAGAGCCGTTTTGTAAACTTAATTCTATAGTTGAAGGGTGTTTTAACTTTATGTCCCAAGTCAAGTTTATCGCTAATTGAATTGGCGTTTTTAATAAAAACGCTAATTCGATTAGCGATTTTAAGTATTTTAAGTGTATGTCAAAACCGTATGTGTACTGAGCAAAAAACCGCCAATTGAATTGTCGGTTTTAAAACCGCCAATTCAATTAGCGGTTTTAAAACTCATATCAGCAATTTCTCCAGCCAATTCAAAACCCGTAACTTCCAAACTAAGAATCCGTTTGACGTGCCGTCAACTTCTACACGTCACTTATGTTACACCGGTGCCTCTCGCCAAGTTTCACGCTCCTCGGAGCATTTCTCGCCATTTTGGTACCCCAATGGCCAAGTTGGCATAACTCCAAAAATATAAGTTCTAGAATTCCGAAACTTTGCATAACTTCCAAACCGGAAAACCGATTGACGTGCCATCAACTCCCACACGTCACTCGTGCCACACCGGTGCCTCTCGCCAAGTTTCAAGCTTCCCAGAGCCTTTCTCGCCATTTCGGTACCCTAATGGCTGAGTTGGCATAACTCCGAAAATAAAAGTTTCGGAATTCTAAAACTTTGCATAACTTTCAAACCGAGAAATCGATTGACGTGCCGTAAACTCTCATACGTCACTCGTGCCACACCGGTGCCTCTCGCCAAGTTTCAAGCTCCCCGGAGCCTTTCTCGCCATTTCGGTCACCCAATGGCCGAGTTGGCATAACTCCGAAAACATAAGTTTCGAAATTTCAAAACTTTGCATAACTTCCAAACCGGGAAACCGATTGACGTGCCGTCAACTCCCACACGTCACTGGTGCCACACCGGTGCCTCTCACCAAGTTTTGAGCTCCCCGGAGCCTTTCTTGCTATTTAAGTACCCCAATGGTCGAGTTGGCATACCTACGAAAACATAAGTTCCGGAATTTCGAAACTTTGCATAACTTCCAAACCGGGAAACCGATTGACGTGCCGTCAACTCCCACACGTCACTCGTGCCATACCGGTGCCTCTCACCAAGTTTTGCGCTTCCCGAAGCCTTTCTCGCCATTTTGGTACCCCAATGGCCGAGTTGGCATAACTCCGAAAACATAAGTTCCGAAATTCCGAAACTTTGCATAACTTCCAAACTGGGAAACCGATTGACATGTCGTCAACTCCCACACGTTACTCGTGTCACACCGGTGCCTCTCGCCAAGTTTCAAGCTCCCCAGAGCCTTTCTCGCCATTTCGGTACCCCAATGGCCGAGTTGGCATAACTCCGAAAACATAAGTTCTGGAATTTCAAAACTTTGCATAACTTCCAAATCGGGAAACCGATTGACATGCCATCAACTCCCACACGTCACTCGTGCCACACCGGTGTCTCTCGCCAAGTTTCACGCTCCCCGGAGCCTTTCTCGCTATTTTGGTACCCCAATGGCCGAGTTGGCATAACTCCGAAAACATAAGTTCTGGAATTCCGAAACTTTGCATAACTTCCAAACTGGGAAACCGATTGACATGTCGTCAACTCCCACACGTTACTCGTGTCACACCGGTGCCTCTCGCCAAGTTTCAAGCTCCCCAAAGCCTTTCTCGCCATTTCGGTACCCCAATGGCCGAGTTGGCATAACTCCGAAAACATAAGTTCTGGAATTTCAAAACTTTGCATAACTTCCAAATCGGGAAACCGATTGACATGCCGTCAACTCCCACACGTCACTCGTGCCACACCGGTGTCTCTCGCCAAGTTTCGCGCTCCCCGGAGCCTTTCTCGCTATTTTGGTACCCCAATGGCCGAGTTGGCATAACTCCGAAAACATAAGTTCTGAAATTCTGAAACTTTGCATAACTTCCAAATCGAGAAATCGATTGACATGTGGTCAGCTCCCACACGTCACTCGTGTCACAACGGTGCCTCTCGCCAAGTTTCACGCTCCGCGGAGCCTTTCTTGCCATTTCGTACCCCAATGGCCGAGTTGGCATAACTTCGAAAACTTAAGTTCCGGAATTCCGTAACTTTGCATAACTTCCAAAACAAACCATGTTCATAAGTTCCGGAATGCCAAATATGATTCAAGCTCATATATATATTATATGAAAACATAATAACTAATTTTACATTATACTGAAATAAAAAGTACACCAAGCTTTATGGACCATGTTCATAACAACATAGCGGTTTGCCAGCAACGCTAAGACTAGTTGGTAGATAGTTTTGAAAGTCATCGTCACCTTCTTCTTCTGAGAAATCTGAAAGTTCTGGGTCAGAAACTAGCAACGGATCTTCAACGATTTCTAATATTCGTTGTGTTGGATTACCACAATGTTCCTTCGCTTGCTATGTAAAATGATATCTATCCAACCTTCGTTACATTTGATCAACCTCGCGTTCGAGTGCTTTTATGACCTTACTGTTAGCTAATCGTCTATTGAACAACTTAGCTGAACGGGCCTTTGGGACACGAAGGCCATGCCATCGGCAATACATCTCTTGTTCACACCGTTTATCGAACAAGTCTTCCCACGGCGACCTTATGCATTGGGAGTTAGTCACCCCGCGGGGTGGACGTAAGGAGGCATCGCCAATGAAGATGTGGCTGACCGGACCCATCGTATTGTGCATTAGGATTGGTTTGTTAAGAAAACAACGCTTTCGGCCATACCATTTGTTACCGACTGGGTCCATGTATGTATGCACCATATGGATGGGTGAGGATTGGTTTTGATTTGTGTCGCCGCTTCGAGCCGAATGACTACACGATGCCCCAAATAATCCTTTTCGCTTCAGCATGTTAGGAAGTGTGTATGGTTTAACACTTGTTTTTGTAATGGCATGACGTATATATAGGTAACACAATACAATGCATGAGTAAATGGTTCACGTGAATTCATTGGGATGCCAAACAAGACTTTTCTGTAGCTTTCACGTGAAGGGTTCAGGACATGCCTTCACGAGAAGCTAATGCACGCTTTATAATGAAATGACGCATCACCTCGTGCAGCCTTCACGTGAAGGGTTCAGGACATGCCTTCACGTGATGCTAATATACGCTTTATAATGAAATGACGCATCACCTCGTGCGGCCTTCACGTGAAGGGTTTAAGACATACCTTCACGTGAAGCTAATGCACGCTTATAAAAAATTTGATATAAAAATGTATGAACTACAAAATTTGATACATCCATAAACACGGGACATCAGAAATAACCATAATATTCGATTACATCAACAAATGTCTGACAACTTCCTGAAAATGTACCTAATACAAACCCCATACCCTCAAGTACTATACATGACCACCTGTACCACATGGGGGTGGCCTCCTCTCTCGTCTCGACTTACGGGTAAAGACCCGTGTGATACTACGCAGTCTCGACTAAGATGGCTCTGCCTGGGTGATCTGTGAAACGCCCTCAGGAGGTACATGCTCATGTGGGTCAATCGTAGGGCCTACGTCGACTGTATCAATGGGAGGCCTACTGCTGACCTCAGTGAGCTGAGATGACCCATCTACCTATGATGGTGGTATGGGATGTGTAATCTCTGATGGCACAGTAGATGGACCGTGACCCTGGGTGTCCATGAAAGGCGTCTCTATACAGTACCCTTCAGCTAACAATGGATCATAAAAGGTGCATGAAATCCCATATCATATCCGACGGGCAAGGAACCAGATTGCTGGTCATAAAAAACAGGAGAAACGTCGTGGCGGGGTGCGGTGCGACAAGGTCTCACCTCGCAACTGGTCGTATATGATGATGAGGGTACATATCGAGGATCACTGTGATTTGTATATGCTGGCATACTCGGTGTGACATGTGATGTAGGTGTTTGGATCGAGAACGGCTGGCCAACTAAGTGCTGTGCCTGCGCAACTGATGGCTGGACCTGCGAAACTGATGGTTGGGCAACTGAGGGCTGGGCCTGCGCAACTGATGGCTGGGCCTGTGAAACTGAGGGCTGGGCCTGCGATATGCGCTGCTGCTCATGTAATATGTCTAGTGACTTAGTACATAAGTCACGAGCCCTGTACATGTCCTCCAGTGCCGGCTCAGTCCCAAACGCATATATAGCACGATCTATAAGATGATGCACGGTCGTGAAATGACGAGTCTGCAAAATGAAGCATAATTTTTATGTCCCTTTACCAATTCATATTTGCTTTGAAAAACCATATTATGAAAAAGACTACTAACCGCAATCTCTACCGTAGACCCAACCTCCAGGTAGCCTCGATCTGGGCAGTGAGCTGAATTGCCCACTAATGGGCGTGTGATACGGCGATACCACTGCATATATGGATCATCATATCGCATGTCTCCAGCAGTAGGAACCCCAACTACAATATGATCGCGGTGCTGCTGCCATCGCTGTATGTACTGTATATGATACTCCATCCAATCGGTGTTATGTCTCCCACGCCCATCTAAACCATGTAAGTCAGGAGATGTGTTATGAGCCTATGGAATGACCTGTCTGAAACCAAACTGTCGGCATACACGATCAGGCAGATGCCACTCTACGACCTCAAAGCACAATAATGGGGATCGAGTCATCCAGATATCGCTTCCAGCTCGACAATAATCTGGAAGTGAATCCATGATAGCATCATATGGCCTCCATATGAACTACAAACATATAAAAATGTGGTACCCATTACTAATTGAAATATATGAACCAAAAAACTAAAAATAAACAAATATCCATGTAGTATTCATACCTCATCCGGCCTCAAGCGGTCCAACTGGTCGCGATATACACGGACAACATGGGTCAACACTGTATCTGTATGATATCTCGATCTCCATCTGACAGATATGTAGACATAATATCAAAACTATGTTTAATGACTGAAGATATAAAGGTAAACATAAATAATTGATTGGTACATACCTAGCTCCCCACGGGCCACCGGGTAACTGTACCCCATCTATATCCAAGGGTTACTGGCCATCAGTAGGTTGATCTCTACGACTAGGGCACATGCGTGGGAATCTCTCCCAAACCCATATCTGAATAAAGTTCAATGTTAACAGAAATAGTAAATGCAATAAAAATAAAACATTACGGCATACTGGATAAAATGCAATGTTATTGAACCTGTAACAAAAGTAGTGCACCCGCTATCTGCTTCCTGTCTGGCTTCGTCGCCCGGCACATCGACCTATAAAGCATAGCTAAGGTGGCACTGCCCCAGCTATATCTCCCTGCCGCATCTAAGTCCTCCAGAAATGGAAGGTATGATAGTCTCACATGAGTCTGGGATAAATCTGACATCAACACCCCCCCAATCAGGCGAAGTATGTATGCACGTGCGTGCCGCTGTACAGTAACATCATCAGCTCCAGCTGGAAGGGCCTGGAAAGTGTCATGGAGCCATGTAATCCGAACACGCCCCCTATCTAACTGCTCTGGGGGTGGGGCCACACCTAACAACTGGACACACAAGTCCTGCCACTGCTGCACAGTACTCCGAACCTCCCGTCGGATGATAGGATGGCCGTCAACAGGTAGTCCTAATAATATAGAAACGTCCTGCAAAGTAATGGTAACCTCCCCGATAGTCAGATGGAAGGTATGGGTCTCCTGTCGCCAACGCTCTACGAACGCCGTGATCAAATGATGGTCCAACCGGATCATCCCAACTCAGTAGACACCATAGAATCCAGCACGTAATACATACTGCAAAATACGTGGGTGTATCACATCGTATAAATGACTGGCGGCGCGTCTGCATTTAAGAGGATCTGTACCCTACATCATTAATTGGAAGGGCATTAGTATACACATGAAATCCCACAAAATATATGCATAAATATAAAACATATTATAATTGCGCATACCCCATGGTCCCATATCCAACTTGATCGATGATGGCTCTGTAACGTCAGCACAGTACGATCGATAGGCCCAGGAAGAGCTGTAGCTGTATCCATAATACCTGCAATTAACACGTAACATATGGGCTTAAAACAGTAATAAAATAAATGATGTAAGGGTCTGCAAAAGTCATTGGGTTTCTGCATAAAAGCTGTCAATGATAGGATCAAAACATCAGAGACCTACGAATATCACATTTATGCATGTGAACGATGCGACAAAACCCTAAAAAACCTATCAATGAAATACAAATAAACCTTACAATTAATACGATTAAGTTCAAATACAATTAAATTCAAATATACGCTTAATGACAACCAACCATTATCTTAAATAGAAATACAAATTGTTCTTGACTAGTTAGCTAATTGTTCTTCCAATACATAAATCAGGCTGTCCGGTCTGGACATTTACGCCTATCATGGCCTTGTTATTTACAAATACCGCAATTATTGAATTGTCGTCTCCTAGAGACGTCCATCTCATTCTGGATTCGTTTGTTTTTTGGACGCCCGGGCGTAGCTTCTTGTCGACGGGTCGGATCTGGAATGAGCTTAGGACCATCATAGGAAACCCAATAATGCTCGTGCACCATCGGTTGGAAACTTGATTCATACACGTGAGCAAAAATGTCGAGATTATATTGAGGAGCAATTAAGCCCCATGGTTGTCTTCCTGTTTTCGCGCAAACTGCCAGCATGTGCGAACAAGGACAATGGTAGATGACCCATTTTCCGCAGTCACACGACGGAGGATTCAAAGTCACAAGATGTCTGTTATTCCCTTTCATGCCTACTGGGTTTGTAATAACCTCAGCGGAACCCTGAGCCCTGTATTTGGAATATAATCACTTCACAGTTGTAATAGAGATTCAGACTTCTACAAATCTATCAATAAACAGTGTGAATTAAAAACACTGTATAAATTTTGTGACATTACCAATTAAAGACATTAACGCGATGCATCACCGACCGAGCTTGATAAGATTCTATCTTCTTTTACACTTTCGATGTGTACTTCAACCCCTTCTCTGCGGCACGATGAATTTGTACTCATTTCTCGGTGAAAGTTGCCACCAAACGGTAGAAAGTAACCTGAACACATGCAGTTATGGGCAAGTCTCGTGCACCTCTTAAGACATTATTATAGCACTCTGAATCGTTGGTGGTTATAACTCCCCAACGATAACCTCCGTCATGCGCCAATGTCCACTTCTTGGGGTCCTCGTTGCACAGGTCACGAAATGCTTTTGCTGCCGACTCCGTTTGTAAATTTTTAATCTCATCCATTGCCTCGTCAAACTTGCGCACCTGATGGGCAGTTCCAGCTTTCCATATAAGATCCTTAACTTTAGCATTGTTGAACTTTTTTTGGTAATTACTTTTAAAATGCCTAAGGCAATATCGATGGACTCCAGCTGGTTGCCCGTCTCGTGGACTTTCCCAATAATCTTTTACTGCACTCAATATGGCTGCATGCCGATCAGAAATCAATGTGATCCCCTCTTTCCCTGGCACAATAAGATGCCTGACACGGTAGATAAACCATGACCAGTCACAATAGTTTTCCGATTCAACTACTGCGAAACCTAGAGGGAAAACGTTGTTGGCAACAGTTTTGGCCACAGCAATCACCAACACTCCCGTATATTTCCCATAAAGGTGAGTACCATCGATACAAATCACTGGAGGGCAGTGGTTGAAACCTTCAATGCATGGCCGGAATGCCCAAAAAATTCTATCAAGTGCGACGTCGGCAGACCTTCCAATGTCACGTGTTTCCAATACCACAGCTGTGCCCGGATTCCTGAACTGCAACGTTCTCATGTACCTTGGTAACTTTTCATAGGACTCATCCCAATCCCCGAAAACTATCGCAATGGCCTTTGTTCTTGTAAGCCAAGCTTTTTTGTATGAGACTGTGAAACCAGCACTAGTTTTTACACTCTCGATTATGGAAGCTATCTTCCATCCAGGGTCTTCCTGTACACCACAACAAAATAAATATTAAATATTTATATTCATATGAGCATTACTACATAATATTCAAACATCTTACTATTACGTTATAATTTATATGAACTTACCGCAACTTGTGTCTTAATCACGTGTGCAATGAATGTCGAATTAAGGTTGCAGTGATCCAAACTCTCCATCCCATGTAAACAAGTATGAGGCCCAGGGTATTGTGTGATTTCAAACAAAGTATGCTTCTTCTTTAAACAGGCACGCAATTTCCATGGGCAATCGTGACTGCACCTGGTGCTCCATACCTTTTTATTTGTTTTTACAACATAATAATGTTTGTTCCTCTTCACATGATACCAATTACATGCACGGATCACTGCATCCTTATCTCTGAAAACCATCCCTTTTGCAAACTCTGGATTAGCATCTGACCATGTTGGACCGCGATGGTATAAGTCTCGACCAGCTACGGAATCATCTACCCCATCCAGGTTCGTAAAATAGGGCACCGGATTGTCATTCAATTTAGGAAGGTTCACTTGTTCTTGCCCATCATCATCAGAGTCGTCATTTTCATCATTTCTCAATAAAACATCAACATCTTCCTCTGATTGATCGGATTGAACAATATCTACATCTTCATCTTCATCTATCCCTCTACCAATCTCATCAAGGCCCACAAGTCGTTCTATAGGATCCATACTTACATTAGGACCTCCTGCCTCTACGCACCCCCCTTGACCCGAAGCATATTGTGGGTGATATGTGGGTAGACTGTCAAAGTCATGCAATTGTTCAACATTACTCGGACCTTGTGAGTAATCATTGTATGGGGTGAACAAGTTAGACATCGGTTGCCCTAGCGTATCCTCTCCGATTGCGCTTCGACTACTCTGCCCAACTGTAAGCATTCTAGTAAATGTCCCCAAGGCTGATACATCACCTCTCTCTCCCAAGATTTCACCGTAGGACTGGACATCTCCCCAATTAAAATCAGGACGACTGTGACTGGTGGTCATTGTGGATATGTTTTTCTCAATGTATATTTCAACACAATACATGTCAGGATATCTCGAAGGGAGATTTAACACAGTTTGCAATGTGTCATCATCCTTGACCGATAACCTCTTATATATCCATACTTCTTCATTTCGTCTAACAGGGTATCTACATATGAACTTTATGTTTATATGCTCTCCATCCTCATCCATCTTAGAAATGATCATGTCTCGTAACCCACTAAGTGAGGTTCCCAGTTCTACATTATAACATCCACTAGCCTCTACATCATAGGCTATCCCTTCTTTACGATCTCGTACTATCTTTCTCCCCCCCCCCAATAAAACAATACCATTGTCGTCATTACTTACCTGTATTTACCATCAAACAAATAATAACAACATTCAAAAGTAGAATATTTAACAAAGACTTGCGTATGTAATACTACAAATTGAACTCGAATTGCATTTATAACAATGGGTTTTTTGGATTTTTTTAGTATTTTTTATTTCCATAATGTTTTTTTTTCACAATCTTTTTCAAATCTCCAAGAACAAGTACTATAATTATCTGTCTTTGGAAATGAATACGTAAGACAAAAGGTAGCTTAAAAGTTCAGAATGACCTACATGAGAAATATTACTTCAATGAGAGTTCATATAATATCCCATGTTTTTACCACCCTAGACTAGGGAGCTCGTGCCTGCTCAGAATTTAAAGTTAGGTTTACAGAATGTAACTAAGTATATTATCAGAATATCATATGTCAATGCAATTTTTTCATAGTTTCATGCTACTATTATTTTCCAGGTTAATGCATGTAAATGTTTATAGTTTAATACAAAAATTAGGTAAAAATAGTAGAATGAGCTAAGTGAAAGTTACAACTTCAATACATATTTATGTTGTTTCCGTTGTCTTATACAAGATGTATTGATATTTAGGAAAGTCACTGTGTTGACTTCATGTACTTCACTTGCACTAAAAACCACTAATCCAATTGGGGGCCAAAGGCATGTGACCACTATGTTGTGGACTAGGGAAATGCAGGAAATAATGTCCACGAGCCCAGCATAGTTATGTAATTGGATTGAACTAGCTCTTTAAGGTTGCGTGAATTTAGTAATCCAATCAAGGGTCAAAAACTCTGATTGATGGCATGAAATGCACAGATATTTGTTATTGTACAACACTAAAAACCCTAACTATTTTGTGGCATATGATTTAAGCTATAACATATAATGGTCCTTAATATCTCCCAGAAGGAAGAGACACTCCCAAATAATTCAAGGCAGTAACCAGTGAAATAGTAACTTGTTCATTTTCGAGCTTTTCCCTGCACTCTTTAATTAGAAAAAGTCATGCACGATATTCCCATGTAAACTTGAATGCTGGTTGCAAAAAAGCTACAATAGACAAAATGAGTTAATTAATTAGCCTAGTAATCAAAGGCAAGGGTTAGCCACAACATTTTTTAAGGGTCACTATTAAGCTACAAGAAAAGGCTGGCCTCAAATGTGTGATAACTGGGATGCTATAGTCATCCTAATTTGGAAAATAACAAACCACGAGTATAGGCAACTTTAGGATTATCACCTTGTGGTAGGAATGATAATAAGATACACATGTATGGTAAAAACACAGAAAACTTGAAAATAATATTCTCGATCAAGTTCAGGACGACCAAAGTCACCAGGAGAACTCAAAACAACAAAACTACAAATTAAGAGCATAAAAATACAAAACAATAAATTGTGCATGCAATTGCAGCTAAAATATCTTCGCCTCAATATTAATAAAATTGCATAGGAGCTCTAAAGTACCTCTAAGTGCAAAGCTATGGTCAGAAGAACTAAAAACCAGACAAAAGGTCTAATAAGAGGGCCTTCCAATCACACCAAAGTCACACCATGCTGCGAAACAAGTTCTTCACATGCACAAAGAATTCAAGACTTCAGGGGCTGCAAAATTATAAGGTAATGCAGTTATCTTAATTAGTCAATTAATTAATCAGCCTAAATTATAAGCAGAAGAAAGTTTGCCCGTAAGAATGATGAAAGGCACATGAATTTCTCTTGGCAGTATTCATAGAAACTATGATTGAGCTTTAAAAAGGTGGTCTTTGACTGTAACTCACCTAAGATATATAGATTCATATATACACCAGTACGTACAAAAGTAAATGGTGAAAAGGAGAAACAGAGATACATACACACATATAATCACATTCAGAATGTGTAGTCAGTAATGGGTATGGAAGAGACGTGCTGCGTTTCGGATCCATTCACCGACATGAGAACTGCTTAGACGAAATGGGTACGAAATGGGTAGGTCTCAGATTTGTAATGAAATCGCTAAAATTCTCAGGTTTCATCAAAAGTTCGAACGATTGAATGAGAAAAAACGACTGAATGAGAAAAAGTGAGCCCTAGATTTTAAGTATAGTGAAATCGCCAATTGAATTGGCGGTTTTAAAAAATCGCTATTTGAATTAGCGGTTTCATTAAAATCGCCAATTCAATTGGCGATTTTTTGTCCAGTATATATACGGTTTCGGAATACTCTTAAAATCGCTAATTCGATTAGTGGTTTTAATAAAAACGCCAATTGAATTGGCGATTAACTTGGCATCAAGCATTAAGTTAAAACACTAGCCATTTGTGGAATTAAGTTGGTAAAATATTTGTGTCAGGGAAACTACCCTTCCCTTGATACATCTGTGCATGATATTGTGTAGATGCAGTGTATTTTTCTGTTATTAGATTCATGAATAATAGATACATATGTATGTGGGTATGTTTATAATGGTTGCATGTATTTGGCCGTGGGATTTGGGAGCTGTGTGGGTGTAAAGCTTATTCTGTCTACATGGGTGTGAGCATATGTGGGTGAAGAGAAGGTAGAGGTGGTGTGGTTTGTGGCCCGACTTTGGGTTCGCTAGTTGTGTAGGGAGAAACCCAGGAAATTGATCGTGTACACATGACTATTTGTATTAGTGAATCTAGAATCTTATTTTATAGAGATGTACATTTATATAGTTATGTATATGTTACAGTGATATGTCGGTAGTGCTTAGAGGGAAGGAATATAACTAACAGGCCTTGGGTATGGAATTTTACACACACACATACATTTAATGTCATTACTAGTTCTATATAGAATAATCGGTTGCATTGTTCTTATTTTAATAAACAAGTGGGAGTGCTGTTTGTGGGCTGCCGTGCATGGGAAACTGTTTGGATTGGAAATTTCTTGGTGTGTCCACAATGGAAGTTGAATAACTGGAGAAGAAGTTAAAGAAAGAAAATCTGGGTATTAGTTTATATTTGTGTATGTCTATATATATTTGTGTGCTTGCATATAGTGTGGTAAAATAAAATGAAGTACAATCAGGATCTTTCTGGTTCATCAATGGAGGTGCTGTCTGTGAAACTATGTTTCTATGTACATATACATATATATATAGGTGTTTATATATATATGTGTGTGTGTGTGTGTGTATAGGTACATAGATGTTTGGTCTTGCGGATGGAGGAAGAAACAAGAAAAGAATAAGAATAATTTGAGGGAGAAAGAGAGAATGGGAAAATGCAGCACTGCTGTTGTTCAAGTGTGAGTTTGCAGGTAGGCTATGGTGCATCTCACCATTCGGCAGTAAGAGAAAGATGACTCCCCTTCTGGCCAGTATAAGTATTAAAGAAAGTAGAAAAGAAAAAGGGACAGAAGGAAAATAATAATTCCTACGAGGGTTAACAATGAAAAGAAGAAAGGAATAATGGAGATAGGTTCGGTTGGTTGTCTAATGGAATAAACCTTAGAGAGAGAGAGATTGCTGGGTTTGTCTAAGGTAGGAGATGACCTAGAGAATTTACATGGTGTGGGCACGTGCATCGTAACAGCGGTGTACTTGCACCTAATCGTGGGACTCTAACCAGATTTGAGTTGGAGAAATATTCTACCCTATATTTGCATATTTGAATGAGAGAAATATTCTACCTTATATTTTCGTATGCGCTGTATCCAGTTCTGTTATTTATTTAATTATATTTTGACCGTCGGATGGAGATCTAGAGTGGTTAAAGAATGAACGGCCAGATGACGTTTGTGAGCATTCGATGGTCAAAGGTGATCTAATTTCTATGAAATTTTAATTTGTTTATCTTGATGATAATGGATGATGATCCAACGGATTAGATCACAATGCTCTAGATTTTATTTGCATGAAATAGTTTTGTTTAGCGTTTTAGATATTGGTGGTGTATTGAAAATATTAAACAATGATGAATTGATACCTATTATTTTATTGGGTGTAAAGATTGATTATATTATCTCATTCCACATTATTTACATGACACGATTGCTATTTCTTATGATTAAAATACCGAGTAATGCATAATTACCGTGATTTGTGAGATACATGATTCGAATGGCACTTTTATTCTTATGATGCACCGAGTTATTGGATTATGACTATTATGAATATAATAATTATTGAGATATGCATTACATTGAGTCACACAACCCATGATGAGATAATGAGAATAGTAATTTAGAGATTGAACGAGAATTATGCGATATTATAATATCTCAAAAAGATGGACTATTGTAGATAAAATAATATTAAAAATTATGAAATAATAACAAGCATAGGGATGTAAGCAAGTAAGAATTGTTCCTCCTTCGGGTGAAAAACCTGAAATCAAGTCTTAACCAAGCGTGTTTAGCGTCTTCATTGGCGTATTGGTCCACTCATATCACAGATGAAAGTTTTAGAAATGGGATTGGTGGATGGTATCATGAATTAGAGCTCTAAAAGCTATTGTTTCGCCCCAAGAATTAATATATGACAGTGAGTAAGAAAACTTAAGAGTTGGAAAAGATGTTTTGGCTAATGAGAATGCATGGTATTGAGCAAAAACAATGGTTAGAAACCCAAAAGAAAATGAAAAATTGAGAATATTGTCATGTTAGCGTGAAAGAGTTATCATGTGCATTGCATTCACCTTGCATTGTTGATATATTTATTCATATGCTTATATTCTGCTTTGTATGCTAGTTGTTGTATGCATGATGTTTCGGATTACTTAGCATAAGCTTACACCCTACCAGATCTTGCAAGTTATAATCTTAATGGGAAGGCGGTACAAAATTATTCACATATGACATTTGCTTGGAAGCATCATTAGAAATTAGAATTTTCTTCTTATTATTTTTTCAAAATTGTGAGAACTTTGTATTGTATTTTGTTTTGGAATAATTGGGATTTGGGATTTAGATTATTATTAGTAGGGTGATGTGTAGACGCTCTGTTGTAACTTGCTTTATTTTTTTAAATCAGACATTATTAACTTTCTCCTAAGCCAATGGAAATTGACTTATGTTGTTAAAGTTTTTCTATTTTGATTGAAATCATCCCCGAATTTTAGGGTGTGATAATAATGCTCCTAAAGAAATCTTCCTTAATAATAAATAAGATTTTAAATTTCTAAAATGAAAGAACACGTGTCATTAAATTATTAACATTTTGTTATATACAAAATACTTGTATCAAAATATCATTGGTTCTTTCTATTTTTTTCTTATTTTTTCTTAATTTTATAAATTCTATTTATTGATAGTTATGGTAACATTTTTAAATTCTTTAATTAATGGTCCTAAAGAAACCTTTCTTGATCATAAATTATATTTAAAAATTTAAAAATAGAAATCATGTGTTATTGAATTATTAGTACTTTGTCATATATAAGATAAATGTTTTAGAGTATTGGTTTTTTCTAAAATTTTTCTTATTTTTTCTAAATTTTTAAAATTCAATCCATCTATCTATCTATATCAATACTATATATATTATAGCAATATGTTGTCATTCAACTCCTAATCCAATTTTGACAGATTGTAATTGTAATATTAGAATAATTTTAAATTAACTTTAAAACTCTCACTAATTAAATGATATATATAGTATAGATGGATCTATAATTAAATAAAGTCTTTCAACTAATATAAACATTTCCTAAAATCTATATCAAAATTCAAACTATTAAATGTGTTTTTAAAACTCACTCCCTTGAAATAGGTATGCCAGCTAATCACTGGTTTTTTTTATATAAATTTTTATTACAGTTTTTATGTAGACCCTAGCTAATTAAATATAATATGTGTAACACCCAGATTATTCTTTTTTGTAATGCTTAATACCCTAAGTCAAACAAATAACTAAAACCCTATTCATGTATGATTGGGTCTAAAGGAATAAATCTATTAATAGTTTTTTAGAAAAAAAAATCTAAATTCAACTAATTCAAATATTTCTATTAATATTCTTTTGGGAAAAAAAATTAAGCTTTTTTGCAGTACATTAATTTAAAGTGGCAAGTATTTTTTTATTTTGGACGAAGAAGCTTATTATTTAAGTTTGTGGCTTAATATTATGCTCTTAATCATACACTAACATATTTATTATGTTTATAGATTATATGAAAGATATTAAATGTAAGAATACTTTATGTAAAAAATATATTCTTCAACCATTTTTATCTTTTTTTTTTCCATACATCACCCGCCATAAATAACACGAGCTCACTATTAGTTTACACTATCTAGATTTGATTATTATACAATGGTAGCAACTAGTTATCAAAAAATAAAACTTCTTTTAAAAGCATTAATATCCTAAAAGGGAAACAAGATTTTTAGTTATAAAGTATAAGTTTACGACACAATCTCATGTAGAGCTTGAGATCACTGCTAGTACTATATATATATATATATATATATTAGCAGTAAACCCGTGCTATGCACGAACCACAAATATAGAATCATAAGTAAATTTTTTAAATAATTTTTTACACAGAGTTTTATACGACTGTGCATTTAAAATATGATATTAAACAATATAGCATCTATAAGATATTTCGTCCTGAGGTTTATTTGAATTAAACATGTTGACAATATTTTCTCTACTATAATAGCCGTAAAGATAAAAAAATGTAAAAAAAAAAAAAAAACAAATTATATACTAACTATTAAGTTACACTTTTAATATGTATTTGTTTATTGAAAGTGAATACATTAATTAAATTTTTATATTAAGTTTATTGAGTTATATTCAGGATTAAAAAGAGATAAATATAAATTATAAAGAAACATATGAATATATGTCTAATATATGTCAAGAAAAAGTCATTCAAATTAATAAAACAATATTGTTACACTTTATTTTTTGAGAAAATATAAATTAATAGTGATAGAAAATTAATTAAATTTCCATAATTTAATTAAAATAAATATAGGTAAATGTTTTAATTCCATACATGAATACTGTTTGTTTGTAAAACTATCTAATAAAAAGTTAGAATCCTTTATGTGTGTAATTTTGTATTTATTTCTTCTTTTTTCCTTTTTGTTTGGGTAATTATTTAATATAACCAAATAGATTTATACAATGTGAAGTGAATACTTAGTATACTTTATGTGTGTAATTTTGTTTTTCTTTTCCCCTTTTTTTGGGTAATTATTTAATATAACCGAATAAATTCATACAATGTTAAATGAATTAGTGGTTCGTTATTTGTTCCTAGCAATAAAACATTATTAATCTTTTTTTTCATATGTATGTCCTTTTTCATTATTTAAAGGATTATATATTATGAGTTCATTAAAATGAAACCATACTAATGTTAATATATAAGATCGTAAGTATATTGCGACATACACTTAAAAAATCATAATGGACAAAGTAAAAATTATATATTATATATTATTTACTTTATTATTATTTTTTGATGACTAGGTGTTTCGGCCAGCTTGCGCAACTCAACTAATCTCGGAACTTGTGTAGTCCCCCCATCCCATACAAACCGGGTAATTACGGGACAAAGGCTCTGGGATGGCTTCAAGGAGTTGATAACAAAAATTATTTATCTTTTTCAGTAATTATTATTTTATAATCTTATTAACCTTCCTTAATGTCATCTTTATTAGAATTGGGTAAAGCTAACCCACAAAAAAAGATCACAAATATATATGAATTTTAAAAAGTTAAATTGCTTTGAAAAGAGCATTACTTATAGGAATTTGAATAGATTGTTAGATTTAGTTATTATATTGATTACGAATAATTCATGATATATTTAGTTTTAGTATATCTTTATCTTTAATAACTTTTAAAGTTTCCATATTGAAAGGATGACAATTCAAAAAACACTACCATATTCATTAGATAACCAACGACTTTATAACAATTGTACATTTATAATTTTTAAATTCAAAAAATTGAGAAAAATGGATCACAACTTTGTAGCTCAAAGACCTCCTAACCTATTGCTATAATATAAAGTATATATACATGCATATATTAATATATACATAATTTCTATAGAATATAAATTTTTTTACAATAAGATATTTTTCTAGAGAAAAAAGAAAAACTTAATATTTTGTTAAGAGTGCTTTGTGTAATTGTGTGTAGCAAGGGCCCCTTTTTCTATGAAAAAAGACAAGGTAGAAAGTTCTATTCATAGATTGTTGAGTTAAGTTTAAACTATTCTTGTGACAATATTAATTTCAAAAACTGTCATTATTGGGTAAACAACATGGCGCTACCATATTATCTATCCATCTATTCATATAAACAGAGACGGATCCAAGAATTTTCTTGAGGAGGGGCCAAAGTAAAAAAATTTTAAAATTTCTGGAGTAAAGAAAATTTTTTCTAATTTAAAGGGATTAATATTCAAAATTTTATCCTAAATACTCAAAAAATTGTGGAATATAAATAGAATTTTCAAAACTTATGGGGCCAAAGCATTAATTGTTATTGTAAATATACAAAATCAATGGGGCTAAAAATAATTTCAAAAATTCATAAGGGCCGCCCCCTTGGCCTATACATAGATAGATGTGGTGTTCAGTATGATTAATCGAAGGTTTTGCTTGTTTTTTTTTATAATTAGTGAGAGTGCGCTGTAAGCACCCTAATTTTGCCCGTTCGGCAATCTCTCGTCCAAACTAATCCTTTAGTAAAACATCATAACACTACTAAGCCCAACCATCTTTTCTAGACTTAAAGTCGAGTCGAATTGGTCTCTTTTGGGACCTAAGGGCCCCACCAAAGTAAAAATGACCAAATACCCTTGGGCTTTCCAAACAGCTGCCTGAGACCAAGGCAGTCTTCGGAACCATCACTAACACTGTGGCACATTTTTTAAAGAAACTGGAGAATTTAGGAAACTAACTTGACCATCAAGTGACTTAAATACTTACAAACCTTAAACGGGTTACTTCTGGCGCCTGCTAACTCGTCAATTTAGAATCTATGTTATGCCCCTTGGCATAGGCAATTTCTTGAGATAAAGTAATCTTCAGAACCAACGTCAACACCATAGGAGTGATGAAAACACTCACAAACCATTAAGCCACCGAAGTGATGAGAAATCACTCATAAATAAGTTGACACAGGTCCACCAACAAACAACCTAGTGTCACGGGACTAAAAGCACCCCTTGACCATGGCACGTTTTTCAAAGAAAAGGGAGTCCTCCGAAAACCAACTCTTCATAATCGTTAGAGTGATGAAAATACTCGTAAAACTAGGTCAACACCGGTGCCTGCTAGCCCGACATAGTGAAAAAAATTGGTGCGTCTTCAATAAAGTACTAAGTTCTCAAGACGGTAACCTTTTTAGGACTATTCTGGACAATCCAACATGTTCAATATTCTATTCAAACCGACTTCGGACTCATTTTGGTGATACCCGGTCAAAATAACCATTTTGCTGCTAGGTAACCCGATATGCTCATCAAGAAAGCACAAGTCCTCTGAAGTGAAAAGACCACACCAAACTACCTTTAGGTAGTTGAACACACCCTCATATGCGAATAAAACCTATTCTGGCCTCATTTCGGCAAGTTCAAATCAAAAGGACTATTTT
>CM065378.1:52630000-52742500 GCA_033060915.1 Euryodendron excelsum
CCAAAAGGGCTTTAAAATATTTTCAAAAGGTTGCTAAGAATCCCTTTTCCAAAAACCTTCTTAAGAAGGCATTTTCAAAAATATTTTCGAAAAACTTAAGTTTAGTATTCGGATTACACTTAGTTTTAAATGACCTACCACATATTTAACTATGTTAGATGTCGACTCTAAACTTTTCTAGAAAGCCCTTATTCAAATTAAATTTTCAAAATTAAACTCCTATCGTATTTGTCCTTTTAGAAAGGTAAGTTCTAACATAGAAAGTATCGTATTTTTCCCAAGCTTGTTTGAAAAATCGGGGCACAACATGCGACATGCAAGGCATGCCACCTAGTCCATTGCACTTAATATAGGTTTTAATTCTTATTTCTTGTAGAACTGAAAATAATGCTACTGCAAGTAGAATTGACTATAATCCTAACTATAAAGGCGTCAAGAAATTTGTGAATTACATAAAAATAAAATGACGATTAGAAATTGACCGGTCTACAAAGATATGTTAATTTACAATTACATAAGAACTAAAGTTCAGAAAATAGAAAAATACAAGACATAAATAAACATTCAATTTGTAGGTGGACTTGGGAGGTTATCCATCAAGGTGTATTAGAAAGGATGTTTTGTTCTTCCGAAGCATGCATCAGTCAATCTGAAATAAGATATATATGCATATAAGCCAAATTAGTACCAAACCCATTTCATGATTGAACCTGAGTTTCTTTATACATGAAATTGTTTTTCTAGTCTATTAAGCAAGTCAGATATCAAAAAAGTTAGATAGATGTTCTTTTCAATTTTGAAAGAGAACAAAACCTAGTTGCATAGATAAGTAGCAATTCCAAGAAGTAAGACAGTATAAACAAAACTCTTAGCCCTATTTGGTAACGATTTTTTTTTTTTTAAATTTAAAAAACAATGATTGTTTAATATTTTTTGGTTTTAGTTGCTTACAAAATTTTGAAAAAGAAAACAAAAAACATCAAAATGGACACAATGGTTACCGACAAATGTCTATCACCAAATCACAAAGAACTCATAAAAAAAAAGCAAAAACATACAATAAAAAACAAAAATTGATAGCGTTATCAAACGGGGCCTTAATCAAATCCAGTCGAAGAATCTACTTTAAAAAAAAAAATTTCAATCTACAGCAAAGTAGAGCCGAATAAAGATAGAATGTCTTTATTTAAATTTTTTTTTTTTGTGTACACAAATTCATGCAAAGATACAAAAAATACAGTGATGGCTTAATCACCTGATTGTCTTTGCCAACGCTGAGATGAAGATTTTATTTAGAAAAATATATGAGAGTGCAGAGTGAAGTTAATTTTTTTTTAATGTTGAACATTGGATTAACAATTAGTCTGAAATCTTTTCAATTCTGTGTTTTGAATTTGTATTGTTTACCCAAGTATAAACATTAGATCATGATGCTATTTTTAGTTGGAAAAAGTTAGCTACTAATTCATATGGTTTGCATTCACCTTACCACATTGAACATGAAAAATATACAAAATTGTTCTGTACAAAAAGAGGGAAGATATGCCTATTTAACTCAACATCATATAATTCATATTATAATTAAAGTTGAAATGTTAGTGCCACTAAAAGACATCGTTGTGAAAGAGAGCATTGAAAATTGGAAAAGGCAAGGAATTCATGTTTTAATTAGGAATTGTTATTGTGAGCCAATTCATTTGAGGAAATGTCCTAGCTGTTTGGTAATATATTTTGAAAAAATATGAACAATTTGTGGGCTTTTATGTTTTTTCCTCTTTTGTGTCGTTTTCTGTAATGTTTTTCTTTACGTTGCCATGAAGTTATTTTTTCTAGCCAATAAATACGTGTGTGCGTGTGTGCATGTTAATGGTACTACAAAACAATGCAAGGAAAAATAATGACATTTTTTTTTTTTGGCTAACCATAATCGATAATCAATTGCAACGGTGCTATAAATGTTCAATGGTAAGTTAGTACTAACAACTGCAACTAAGGGGTGTTGGACGTAGTTTATTTAGTAACTTATGACTTATGCTTATGATTTTTTTAAAATGTGTTTAAGTGAATGGCTTAAAAAAAACAGCTTATATCTACTCATGTTTTTAAAAAAAACTATTTTTAAAAATAACTTTTTAGAAGTAGCTTATAGCTTATAAGTTGGGTACCCGAACACCTTCTAAGATTTAAGCATTACAATATAAGATCCACCACTTAAATATAAAAGATCATAACGGAAGTCTTTAAAACCAAATGTGGGTACTGTGCCTGCTGAATTTTCCCGCCCATAATATGGAATTGCCGTTACACAATAGCAATGCTTAAAACATAGTGTAAAAGGAGAGAACTGGACTCTAGTTAATAGGGGTGTTCACAGATCGGGTTTTAGTAGTCACCCTGAAACTATTGAATTGAAAAAATTTAGAATCTATTTCGACCCAATAAATGATTAGACTAGGATCGGAATCGGGATAGGGTTCGGATTGGGTTGAGTTGGTTGAAAGATTCATTTCTAAGTGTAAAATTGTCTGGTCAGGTCGGGCCGGGTTGATGAAATAAAGGCTTAACACCCAAACTAGATATGTTCAATTCTTAAAATTTTCAGTCGATATCCACCCAAAATAGGATCGGTCATGGTTGCATTCAGGTAAATTTTGTTCAGGTTGGTCTGGTTGATTGAGCCAGATGGAATTTTTGAACACCTCCACTAGTTAAAGACTGAAATTTTATATATTTGTTTTTTGATGAAGATGCAACATAGTTCAATAGTTGTTGTTTATTACCCAAAGAATATACCAGTAGGAGCCTAACAAAAAAAAAGAATATAGCAGCAGAATAAACAAAATTTAATACCCTTACACCAAATTAATATGCATGTGTTCAAATCCGAATCCCTGTGGCACACTATTAGTTAGTGGGTTAGTTAGAGAAAATAACTCACGTTTAAATTTAGGTGATTAGTATTTCAATGCATATATTTGATATAATGCGATTTGCTTGTAATAACTGATGTGGCATCATCCTAAATAATTTCTCCTGTTACACATGTAGTGGTATGAATATATCTTACAAAGTAGAAACGTGAAGAGATAATGCTACATGTATAGGTGTTAGTACCTATCAAATTGGAAGAATTGATTATTTAGATGCATTCCTACAACGGATCACCGGCGGAAATTCTATAAACCCTGTATTTTTTAGCGGTAAAATAGATATAGTTTTTGGGGTTTAAAATTACATTAGAGTAGACCATTCAACCTTCAAGTCCTTTCTTTTTGTCTTTTTTTCTTTTCCCAGATCTTGTCATAGAATGATAATAAAGTCGATCATTTATTGTTTGTTTATATATGATATCAATTAATTTAGTGGAAAAAAATTTAGAAGATTATTAAAATTCCAAGCATGAGGAGGGCACATATTTTATTTGGAGTTGCTAATTTTTTTTTTTTTTTTGGCTAACCGGGTGTTCGGGTCTTGCACGCACTTTAATTAATTCTGATGCTTATGTAAATGTTTCGTCCCACACAAATTGGATAATTACTTGACCAAAGACTCTGGCCGATTATTTGGAGTTACCAATTAATAATAACAATGGTGCCTCTCATCTCATGTCTTAAGGAGGAAAAATTATTCACTATTTTTAGAACACCACGTTATCTTTACTCTAGTTTGTCATAGTGATGGGTTTCCTTATAGGTGGGGTCAAATATCCTAACTAACAAATGAGAGATCTATCCCCATACGAATGGAAGAGTAAGAGCACGTGATATTCTAAAAGCACTGAATAATTTCTCCTTAACAATCTTTTTAGACACCAAAACAAAAGAAAGACAAAAAAAAGAGAAGATGAAATTTTGTGATGTAATGTCAGACCAAAAGAAGGGCTTCTACACCTTGACAAATGTTTATAATTTCTTTTTCTTTCTTACTTAATTAATTAGGGTCCTTGAAATCCAACTGGGGTTGCTCATTTGGCCAAAACTCGGCCTATCAAAAGAATATTAGGGGTTCAATTTTTGTCAAGAGCAAGAGTTTTTTCAATGCCTTTAGCCTGGTAATTATTTGATTTGTGTAGAACGAAGAGACTATACAGACTTTAGAATTAATTGAGTCAAGTTGTGCACAAGCTGGCTCAGTCACACAATTAGAAAAAAAATATAAAAAAAAAAGTGCCCTTTGAAACTAATTTGCAAGACCCCTTAAAAGCATGAGTAGTAATAATGTTTTTACTGGAAGTGTGATTTCTTCTAACCCTCTTCATCTAATGCAACGATTCAATTAACGAAGCACTGCCCTACCCGTTTCAAACCGACCTCATGAGATGCAGTGTCCCTTCATTCAGGCATTGCAGAGACTCCAATGTCCAAACTCACCCTCGAACTTCTGCCATGAATGGGAGGAGGAATTAGAAGTTGATTTTCCCATAGAGACCAATCTATGATTGATTCCGCTTTAGTGCTAACTGGGGATCAAAAGGAGTCATTCCCCCTTCAGTTAGATTAGTGCCAATCTCTTGGGCCCTATTCAAGTATTCAACGGATGGAAGTTCTTTCTATGGCTCTCTTTTAATTTATATTAAAAATGTAACTGCTAATCACGTTTTCAGTTTTTTTTTTTGGTAAACAAATTTATGTCAAAAAGAAAAAATAAAAAGCGTGGTTGATCCAGGAACCTGAATTGAATTATTTGCTAGTTAAACCTGAATTATTGTGTTTGGCATTTCGAAACTATTGAGCAAAACCCACGATTGATCAGGTTATCTTGTTACTTATGTAGACAATTAACTTAATTATTTCTTTTTCGTGATTTTCCAAAATTCATGCTGAATTTTGTGTTTTTCACCAAACTTTAACTTATGTTTGACCCAGGACGCTGAATTGAATATTTATTCTATTAACTAAAGTACTAATTTAAGTACAAACAACAAAGCAAAAAAAACAAAAAATTCCAAAATGCCTTTATTAGTCATTTCTTTTTTCTGGGAAGTATCATTAGTCATTTCACAACAAATATATCTAAGTAAATAAATAAATAGCTGTCGTTTGCAACGCACACAATAATACACCAGCTGTACTTCTTTGTATGGAACCTAACAACAGCTCTGAAGGAGAGGTAACTACAGTTTTGACCTCTTTACAGACAATCAATCAGCAATAATGAAAAGAAATCTTAACAGGCGAGGAATGAGTAAAATATATGCTAGCTGCTTTTGAATCTTCTGGTAGAATATGATGATAATTAGGGATGTGATCCCCAGTCTCCTGCCTACCAATATTTTTGCCTATATCAGATTCTAATATGTAGCAGAAGACTGACAATTGAGAGGCTTGTGCTAAGTTAGCTTGGGTCGTTATTAGGTGGAAAGGTTCCCTTTTACTTTCGCAGACCATGGATTCCCAAAGATTTTTCCACCCATGTCTAGAAATTCTTCGCAACCAGGAAGAGACTTCACCTGGCCCATATGATCAACTTGAACTGGGTACTTGAGCAGGTGACCCTTCATTTCAGTTACTTCATGAGCTGCGTATTGTTTCCAATTCAGCTCACTCAATGTCCTTATCCTCTTCACACATTCAAGACTCTCAGGTTGCTTAAAACATTCCTCAACAGCACCAATATGCTCTGCCCATAGCGACATTCTATACCCATAGATATGCACTCAAGACAGAAATAGCAGAAGAAGGTCACAAATTCATCCGATTAAACATGCATAAATGAATACAGACTTGCATTAAAGTTAAAATGACCAAATGCCGAGACTATCTATCCAAAACAAATTAATGTAAAAGACAGAATTCAAATACTGCTGACCGTAGCATGTAAGTGAGCTCAGTTTAGTCACAAGTCTATAACTTTTTGAAAATGTATCAGAAAATGATAATAAAAACCCAAAGCCTTAAGCTGGGTGACTCAATATTAAACCCAAAAGTTTTAACATGCAAAGCATAATTGGGGAGAGCCCATTTATGCCCACTTCAGCTTCACCTCAGTAACTTTGGTCAAAGGGACAAACGGGAAATTTGCAGCTAAAATGCAGCTCCAATACGTAAAAATATGAAGAAAAAGAGAACAAGAAAGAGTAATACCAAATATAGATAAAATTCCTCCAAACAAGTCCTGCAATATTTGAATATCCACAAGATAAATATTCTTCAATGCTCATGAGTTCAAAGCCACAAAATTGTAACTAGTTTTTGCAATTATAGAAAGTCGTCTCATGCTTAATTTTTTGTTAACTCCCCTCAAATATTATCATTACCTAGATAACGGAAGTTTGATATGAAGTAAAGTGATATTATGCCTATATATTTGACAATAGAAACCATTGTCTATGGAAAGCCACCAATCTCAAGAGAAAATAATAGCACAAAATTCCATTTGACACAAGCAAGAATACCTGCCCAGATGAAGTAGAACTTTCGCTTTCCCAAGTATAGTGAGGCTGATATGCACCTATCGCAATCTCAGTATCTCTAGTAACCATCTAAGGAATGTTGGTTGATGTTTGCAGAACCCAATATCACATACTCATCGTCAACTATCATTCCTTTTGAATGGACATAGATCATAAAGCGCCGGTTTTTTCAGGTGAGTACCTGCGTACCAACATGACACATTCAAATTGTAGAGGATCAAGGATAAAGATAACTGATTGGACAAATAGAACGCATAATATTTGGATAGTTATTAAAAGGTAGGTACAGGGAAAGAGAGATTTACTTGAGGAGTGTTTTTGACTGTAGCATTTCCTACATTTGAGGTGTCTTCACTGTCTTGAGCCTCCCGATTGCCAAGGCAGAAGAAATTCAAATAGTCTTGAGGCTCATATTCCTCTTGAAGCCCTACCTCTTGCAAAGCCTTGTAAATTATGTCATACATCATTTTCATTGTATTATGCTGCATAATTAACACTTTTTTTGGATGAGTAACTGCATAACTAACAATATCACAAGATTCATGAGATGCGTGGAGCAAAAAGACCACAAAAGGGATATATAGGACACAAGGGACCGATTCAATTTGTGGGGGAGATATATGGACCCTATTAGTCATCAAAAACAAGGACACCCCCAAATAGGAACTTAAATTATAATTTCTTTATATTAAAATTTGATAGCTCTTTAATGTTTTCAGCAAATCATAGATGCTTAAAGCAATGCCAAACGTGGTAGTTGAGTTTACCTGCCAAAAAAGAATCCTTTGAGTGATATAACCTGTTGGAACACCCTCCGGCCACATCGGGATGACAATATACGCAGAAAATCTCTTCTTTGCTCTGATTTTATTTGCAATTTTGAGAGCAATTTCCATTGGTACTAAATTGTTTGCACCTGCTGGTAATGACAAACATAGATATCATTCTCAAAATGTTCTCTTTCACTGCTTAGAGAACTTGTAAACAGCCACTTCAATTTTGTCTTTCTAAATATGCCAAAAAAATTTATTACCCTTCTCGCATCTGGTTAAGCAATCAAACATAGCATAAAAAAATGTTGACAAATCTAAAACTAGAGGAAATGAATTACAAATTAACCATGTACAAGCAGAGCAATAACAACAAATACATTAAGTTTATGCTCAGGTTCCTACATGCAGCCTTCACATTACAACATTTATTGTTGTGCTAATAACATATCCTTATTTCTTCCCATTTCAATTTACCCTAAACAACAGAATTGCTCACCTATATGATTAAAATCTGTCCAATTGTATGATGATCCCAAAAAGTATTGGTTTTCAACATATATGAAATTTTGGGCAGCACGAATAGCCTTTATATATGCCGTATGGATGCTCATGTCTATCAAAACATTCTTCCCACATGCCAAATTCTGTTACAAAAGCAATGAATATGTTAGTAAGAAGCATCTCTCGTAAACAAGATTGACTGCAGACTAACTTAAGGGAAACCAAAAGCCAAAAAATTTTCTTGCACCTTGCTTGTGGCATCTTTTGGGTCACTAGGAAATCCCTCCACAGAATTTGAATCAATTGAGCGAAAAACCTATGGTTTTTTTAATAAGTTAGTGAACACCAGTGGAGTAATAGAGTTAAAACAGATTTTCAAATATCTAATTTAACAAATTCTTTGAACCAATATACCTGGACATGCCAACCTTCTGGGTCATCCTCACCTATGCAGGGCACATCTGTCTCTCCTACAATCTCTTCAATTTTTAGTAAGGCACGATCATGCAAGGATTTCCTTTTTTGATGCCCATGGGCTTTTGAAGCAGCCCTTGACTAACGCTCCTTAAAGTTGGTAAAGATATCGTGTGCTGCTGGACCATCAATTCGACAGTGCAAGTCATGCCATGGTTGTCTTGGACAACCAACAGCAGGCCCCTGTTCAAGTAACAGAATATTTGGAAAAGAAAAGAGCAAATGAATGCTTAACATCACAAATTAAAATGGAGGTACCATAACTAACCCATATAATTACTTTGTTTATCTGTTTCATTTTCTTTCCTTTCTAGTCATTATTGTTGTTTCTGTTTTCGTTGTTTTTATACTAATAAGCATCCCCTTAAACCCTATTTTTCAAAATTCTGATCCATCTCACTGAATTGAAGCATCTCAACACCGATTCAACCCCATTAGAAAAAAAAGATCATTACTAACACAAAATGCTACCTGAAAGCCATGAAGTCGATGTACATTACCTTGAAGTTCTTATCAAATAAATCCAGCATCTAATCTAAGTAATTTACAAGAATGACATAAGAGTCTCAAACCTAATTTCTTGTTGAACGATGAGGAATCCATTTCCAACAAGAGAACTACACACCAAGTAACCTAATCCTATTAATACTTTCCTAACAGAAGAAATGTTTCTTCACTTGGGCATGTGTCCAGATCAATTTTCTCCCAATTAAGCTGAGATACTCCTTCTCCCAGCTCCATTTCACTTGGAATAGTATTACAAGCCACAAAGCCTGATCGTGCTTATTGCTTTTCTTCCTTTCAAGCCCCATATTTGTAATGCAAGCTTTCTCTACCGGAAAATCATCAGGGATTAGAACACTGCTCAGATAATACCTTACGCTGAGCCTTCATTTCTTTCATGAAAGCATAGCTGTTAAACCACATATTTGGGCCATTTGTGCTAGATCTCAAAAATTATAAGGATCCCAGCAACATGATGTGAGCAGTGTAAGAGTTTGTAAGGGATCTTCAACATCAAATGCATAGATAATTGCTTACTAATGTATACACTATTGATCACAATAGTATCAGTAATTGTGCAACTAAAATTGTTTATATTAATCTGGTTTAGTGCATATTTCCAAACTTCTGCTAGTATAACATATCAATTGCACCTGCTATATGGGTTCCACCGAGGTGCACACGACAATAGGAGAATCATGCAATGTACTAGTGAAACTTAGTGGACAATCACAGATAGATAAAGGATACGCTAAAATCCACAGTAACTAGATAAAAGCCTATGGCAATGAAAAAAATTGATCGAATGATTACCTTGAAATTAGGATTATGGAAGTCATCTTTGTGCACAGTTTGTAATGTCCGAAAGAGAGCATGTTCTGGGGTATCATATCTTCCCTTGCATAAATCAAGGCCACCAACAAATGCTATGATCTTTCTCTCGTTATAACCTGCATCAGCATCCACGATCACAGTCTTCTGATGATGGGTGTAGAAGACTCTTGCTCCCTGATAAGGAAAACCAATTAGACATTCAAGGCAGATACTAAACCTGGAAAAAGGTCTATTATCAAGAAAAACCAAAAAAAAAAAAAATCAATAAAGGCAATGGAACAAAAATATGACATTTTGTTTTAGTAATTCTAAATCTCTGTTTGATCTGGCGCTTTGTAGACAACTGCAGATAATGCATTAGGAAAGGTCTGATTGTCTGCAATCTAGCAATATGAAAAATTAACTGAATAGGAAGAGCATATCAAATTCAGTGAGGTCAGCTATTAGTCACTTGAGTGTTAAACATGATTGGATACATTTTACCTGTCTTATTCTTAACATATTTAGCAACAGAAATTACAGAATTTCACCACCATGTTTACAAATATAAATTCAAGAATCCTCCTCACATGCATATGATTTATTAGGATCATTTCACAGGAGAAAGCTGCATGTGATGCTTCAGAACAAATAGCAACAGCAGCTAAGATTGAAACATGGCATATCTGACCTGCTTTTTCGCCCAGCTACGTCCTGTTTGAGAAGATCGCCGACAAAGCAGAACTTGCACTGAAGAATGCCTGAAGAACTGTAGAGTCTCGTTATCATGGGTTTGCATGAGCCCATCCTAACAAAACATAATCGCTTGTGAAAATGTTTTACTTAGGGAGCAATGTAGGAGTAGAAAGTTGATGCAGATGCCATATTTAAGGAACAGAACTAAGATGACTAATGTGATAGACACATTATAGTAGGATAAACTTAAACTACAGTGCACATATCATAAAAGAGGGCAGCTTGTACACTACCTCTGAAAGCCTTATCCATAAACAAGAAGATCCATAAACACGTTATAGTATGATAAACTTAATCAATAAACAACATCAATACAGGGGTCCGTAAACAACACAAGATGGAAACCATGATAATTGATATATTGAAGCAACAGCTCATACAAAATTATTTGGCTACAGTCTCATAATTTCGCTAATGTTGAACACTTGAAATCTGGTTCCTCCTCCAATAAAGAACAGAAAATGAAATAAAAAGATGGAACTGTGATATAGAAAACAGCTTATCCAAAATACAAACAAAAAAAAGTATTATAAAAAATAAAGCAAGAAACAAGGACAAGCATTTATAGGGACTTTATGCCTATTTCAAAGCATACTTTACTCAATTATGCAAAGAAACTTTTAAAGCATGACTTGAATTAAAATTAAGATCGATATGATAAATCACTGCTATCCACCTATGCTAAGTAGAGTGAAGACCATGGCAAGTATTGTGCAGCAGCACTAGATTTTAAACTGGAAGTTGAGCCACAATGGGATTATATTTTCACCAAAATTTAAATGACCCACCTCAGGTTTCAAAAAGATTTTGATGAGTAAACAAGATCACTAGAAGCACCTAAAGGGGCACAACACAGGTGTGCTCAAAGTACACAATAAGCCAAGCTTCAGAAAAAAAAGAATGTCATAAAAAAATATACAATAAAAAACAATAAATAGAAGACTCACTGAGTGCCAAACATCACTATATAACAGTAAATAGTACTCCAATATAAAACAAATTTAACGGAAAAATATCTGTAGAAAATTGAGGCAAAAAGATAGCATCTCCAAGTCTAAAATAATGAATGTACATTATTCTAAGGCCTAATGCCAAACACATTGTAAAGCCCATCTCAGATACATATCAATGCCAAACTAAACAACATACAAATTGATTTTTGTACTTGAAAACTCATCTGCATCATGTTATACTAACAAACCAACAATTGGCATTTAGGAGTGGGAAATTTGTATTGTATCATTACCACTTCATCCTTAATTTAAATATGTATAACCCCAATGGAGTTGGGAATTAAGTGATTAATTATTGGCAACCACTTATTTGGTAATTGAATGTTTTTTCTTCAACTGCTATAATACAAAACACACATAAAAATTCACTCGAGCTATCTACATAAGCATTGAACTTGATCGGACTAACAATGTTAATTATCTAAGACAAGAAAGCATTGTTTTGTTCACTCACGACAAATATGTTTATATTTGACACCATTTTTGCCTTGTAGAAAGATTGAAAGAGTAACTAATCAATAACCTCAATACAAAGGATCTTCTTTGGTGGATCTCTGTTCCTGTTTAGCTTCCTTTATTTTATCAGAGCTGTTAGCATCAAGTCAGAATAAATGCCATGCAAGCCAAGAATTGCTTAATATTGTCTGTTATAGTAAAACCACCAGCATGCAGTCAAACACATAAGTTTCAATGAGCATTTACTGCCATTATTCCAAAGTAATGACAAAATCCTAAAACAGATAACATGACAATGGATGTGTCCAAATTATGAAATAATGTGTTCAGTTCCTTACAGTTATTGGAATACCCCAAATGTTCCATGAACTAAAATCATTCCACACAAGGAGCCTCACTTTCACACCTTCCCTGGACTTCGTTTTGAGAAGGTCGCCTAAAGTGGATTCTGTAGCATCTTCATTATCCCGAACAAGTGTAACTTTATGGTATACAGACCATCCGGTGATGTATATGACACGCTTGGCATGACTAATGGCGTCAAAGATATCATTCCAGCAATTCCGATTCCCATGTTGCATGTCATCTTCATGTCCAAAATTAGAAACGAAACCATCAAGGACATGAGCATCTTGATACAGCCTAACCGTCCCGCCTCTCCTAAGAGGAAAATATGTACCAGACACTCCTGGCTAGTCTAGGTGTGACCCCACATCTCTATGGAAGAAGGTCGTTTCCTCTACTCGAAAGTACTGAATAGACAGACTTAACAAGGCTTCGGGCATGAATGGCTTCCTACTCTCATTAAGAACTGGGAAGTTACCTTCAATTTTTGTACCAGACATTAATTGCTCCACTGGTATCCCGACTACCCCTATTGTTTGAGAGCCCACAAGGTCATCATCTTTCACAACAAAATGCACCTCTGCTGCAAAATGTGCAATAGGCATGTTAAAATGTTGCTTCCAATCTGGATTCTCACTATCCTTGAGAACAAAGGTCCTCCCAATGATGGCATCAGCAACCACAATATTAACATATGGGTCAACTGTTCTAATACAAGATTTCTTGCGGTTTCCTTTCTCTTGTTTCTTGTAAAACCTATCCATCTTGGGGAGGTTCTTGGCCTCTTTAACCCAAATTTCCAGGTGCCCATGCAATAAGAAAACCTTCAAAGATGCATTTGAGGCATGACATGACACAATTTGTACACCCTGACAATGTTCTGAGCCTTCGGACCAGCAACCGGCATCAACAATTTGAGCCATGTAAGAATACTCCACGCTAGATAAAAAACTGAATTCTTTAATGTACTTGTGTCTCCAACTACATAAGAAGATTATCACTAATGAGAAGATATAAAACAATACAATTCACCAAAAAGATTAGTCCAATAAGTATAAAAGAAAACAAAATCAAATTCTGACTAGTACCCATTGTATATAAGCATTGGATTTGGTGACTTGGTGATCAAAATAAAGTGCTGATTCTGCTGAACATGAATTTGGGTAGCTCTTGTGAAGAGGATAAAGATCGAATGGCTAATGCATGGTAACCCAAAGCTGAAAGCTAGAACTACTCAGGTGAAAAAGCATAATGAACTAGAGATTTTGAGGGTTGGCAAAGGTTTTGTGATGCAATTGAACAGGTAAAAGTTTGTGGGCATGAAAATACATAATGTGGGTGGGAACAAGGACGATACCCTAAGAAGCAAGGGCAGGTGCTTGCAAATAAAAGTTTGCAAGGCAAAAGGTGGGGGAACAGGGAAGATACCTTAGAAGCACGGATATTGACATATCACGACACTGACTAGTTGACACGATTTACATATATATATAATAAACATGTAAACTGTTGAACTGTAGTACTTGACACAATTAAATAACATTGGTATTAGCAAATATCTTTACCATAGGAGTATACATTGTATAACAATTCCAATAACTCATTCAACAATAACAGTATGTGCATTAAAAAATTAACCGAAAAATTTTACTTAAATGAAATCGATCTCTTCTAAATAAAAAAAAAAAAAAGCACAGACCATGGCACGTGCCAACTTCTAAATATTAAAATCCATGATCGTAAAAACTAAAATGGCGATATTGCTAATGGATGCTATTGAATCACCTGGGCTTTGGCAATATGTAAGATAAATAAAATAGCAAGTCTAACCTTAGAAGTTTATATTCATGGGGAAAACATAATATTAAAGTGGCCAATTTTGTTTTTGAAAAAAATGTAGTCCACCCCCAACCAAACCACCCCCCCCACAACAAAAAAAAAAAAAGGAAAGAAACAAAAGGTAATAGGTGAAGTGAGATTGGAGATACAATGATTGGAGCGCAGGGGACCATACTCGAGATAGACCTTAACCAATGGTTGCGGGGAATAGGTGAAAAGGAAAGTAATGGGAATGGGGAGATTTATTATTTATTTTTTTTGGGTTTGGGGGGGTATGGACACGGTGAACATGGTGGCTGCCTTTTGGGAGCATATGCTGGCTATCGATCACAATCTCATACAAGGGCATATGCTTTTTTGGGAGCATATTCGGGGGTACGTTACAAACAGGAAAGGTATTACGCCCTACACCACCTAATACTTGGTTACCACGTCTATTTGCCCTTTTAACTACTCATCACCACATGTCTATTCAAGTAAACATGTTTCGGAAAACCCCTTAGTTCTGAAATGATTTTTGATTTGGAAATGACTCAAGTTGGTCTCATGAACTAGAGACCGAGATTTGGGGGTACATTACAAATGGGGAAGGTATTACACCCTACACCACCTAATACTTGGTTACAACATGTCTATTTGCCCTTTCAACAAAAATAAGGCCAGTTTTCAAAAACTAAGCTTGCAGTGATGGTGCATGCCAGTTTTCAAAATTTTGGTTACTAATCCATAATGATATAGATATAGGCAACAAGATCGACTTCAATAAACTTGTACATTGAATGACAATAATACTATTCATTGGAGAACCAGTGATAGAACAAGCACCTGGAGTTTCAATGTTTGCAGATGCGGAGGAAGCAGCACTCTTTCACTTGAGCATAAAATCACCAATTAAATAACATTGGTATTAACAAATAACTTTACCATATGAATATATATTGTATAACAATTTGAATAACTCATTCAACAATAACAGTATGTGCATTAAAAAATTAACCGCAGAATTTTACTTAAATGAAATCGATCTCTTCTATATCAAGAAACTAAGCATGCACCATCACTACAAGAAAAGTCACCTTTAGTAACCAAAAATTTCGTCGCAAAAAACCACAATTTTGTCGTGCAAAGTAATCAAAGCCAGCAATTTTTCGTCATCGAGGCCTTGACAAAGAAAGGTTTTGACGACTTACTCCGGTTTTGAGGGTTGGTGCATGGTAACCTGAATCTGAAAGCTAGAACTACTCAGGTGAAAAAGCATAATGAATGAGAGATTTTGAGGGTTGGTAGAGGTTTTGTGATGGAATTGAACTGGTAAAAGTTTGCAGCATGAAAATACAAAATGTGAGCAGGAACAAGGAAGATACCCTAAGAAGCAAGGACAGGAACGTGCAAATAAAAGTTTGCGAGGCAAAAGGTGGCAGGAACAAGGAAGATACCTAAGAAGCACGGACATTGATATAACACGACATTGAAAAGTTGACACGATTTATATGTAGATATATATTAATATGCTCTCCAAAGATAAACATGTAAACTATTGAACTATAGCACATAACACAATTAAATAACATTGGTATTAACAAATATCTTTACCATAGGAATATACATTGTATAACAATCCCAATAACTCATTCAACAATGTCAGTATGTGCATTAAAAAACTAACCAAAAATTTTTACTTAAATGAAATCGACCTCTTCTAAATCAAGAAAATAAGCATGCACCATAGCATGTGCCAACTTCTAAATATTCAAATCCATGATCGTAAAAACTACGATGGCACTTGCAAATGGATATTGTTGAATCACCTGGGCTTTGGCAATATGTCAGATAAATATAATAGCAAGTCTAACCTTAGAAGTGGCGAATTTTGTTTTTTAAAAAAAGTGGTAACCACCCCCCCCCCCCCCCCCCCCCCCCCCCCCCCCCACCCCCCCCCCCCCCCCCCCCCCCCCCCCCCCCCCCCCCCCCCCCCCCCCCCCCCCCCCCCCCCCCCCCCCCCCCCCCCCCCCCCCCCCCCCCCCCCCCCCCCCCCCCCCCAAAAGGTGATAGGTGAAGTGAGATTGGAGTGCAGGGACCATACTCGAGATAGACCTAAACCAATGGTTGCGGAGAATAGGTGAAAAGGGGAGTAATGTGAATGGGGAGATGTATTATTAATTTTTTTTTTTTTTGTTGAAGAGGGGGGGGGGGGGGGGGGGGGGGGGGGGGGGGGGGGGGGGGGGGGGGGGGGGGGGGTGGGTGGGTTGTTAGGGGCATATGCTGGCTATCAATCAAAGTCTCATACAAGATCATATGCTTTTTCTGGAGTTTTGCTTGGTCGGCAAGTATAGAATGTGAACTCAATATTAAACCTCCTTAAAACAAGTCATGTGGGGTTAAGGTAAAATTTTGAAATCTATATATTTATTTATTCTTGCCAACGGATTTCATAAAATCTTTTTATAAAACTAGATTACCACACTAAAATAACTTCTTTACATCATGGCCCAGTTTTTGTCCCAGCCATCTCTAATGGGGAAAAAGTCAAGACTTAAAATGCGATGGTTTTGATCTTTTGAAAATTTGACAAGGGCATTTTGAATTCTTTTTTTATTATTTGCCCTTTTCAAGAAAACATGTTTTGGAAAACCCCTTAGTTTTGAAATGATTTTTGATTTGGAAATGACTCAAGTTCGTCTCAAGAACTAGAGATCGAGATTCGGGGGTACGTTACAAATAGGGAAGTTATTACACCCTACACCACCTAATACTTGGTTACAACATGTCTATTTGCCATTTTAACTACTCATCACAATGATTTTGTTACAATTCTTGAAATAGAGTAGTATTTTGAAAATTGATGATAAAAGAGCATGCATTTCTATGATGGTTTTGAAATATAGAGTTGAAAACTGGTTTAGAAAATGTCTATTTTAAGAACGTGGTGACCACATCTAGGTTTTGACCAAGATTGTCTACATATCTCAATTTGAAAGAATCAGGTCGTTCGTAGTTCGTCAAGTGCACGAAAACCAAAAGATTTGATATGAAAGTTTTGAAAGCTTTGTCTCGTGACATCGTTTGAAATAGAAATATGCTTAAAGATCACTTTTGAAGAAGACTTGGAACTTGTGAATTTTGACTTTAAAACAGGTGGAAGGCCTCTTTGAGGGAGAAGTTCTTTTCCAAACTTTGAGAGGTGGATTTGCAAGGTGAAGTTTGAAAAAGCATAAGAGACTTGAGAATGTGCCTAAACAACATAAGAGTCACTCCTAAGGACTTGGAATTGATTTTAGAATTTGAGTAGGATTCGAGCCCTTCAGAAAATTGAATTCGAGATTTCAGATTTTTTCAAAGTTGTTGTGGTTTGAAGTTATTGAAAGTCGCTCTGAGTACTTGAACTTACTTGTAGAGGTAAAGTTGGATGGAGTATTTATTTTTTGGAAGTATTTTTGAGGCACTTTGAAGCCTTTTGAAAGTTGAATTTGGAATTTGGAGTTGGGATCTGAAATGAATTTGAAAAGGGATTTGAGAGCAAGGTTGAATGAAATTCTTGAAATGGAATTGGGATAGCATATGCCATTTTTAGGTTACCTTCAACGTCTCATTCTCCTTGGAGATCACAATATAATGCCAAAAAAGGACCCCTGGTACCGAAATTAGAAGTAAAGAGCAAATGCATCACTCTAAATTTCCTACTGCTTATATATTGGCCTACGAGGGGAAACTATCCAACATTAGTCTAATTACCCCTAAATTTGGAAGGGAGCTATCTCACCGAAATACATGTTAGAAAAAGCCAGGGTATGAAATGACCAACAATTCTCAAGTTAGAAGTACACGTGAAAATGTAGAAGTTTACATTTCTTAATTCTCTTAAGGGCAAAATGATTCAATATTGGTCCAATTCCCCCAAACTTGACTGCAAGCTCCGCCTCACCAAAATATAGGTGAGAAATATCACCCTTGGTTCTAAAGTCAGAAGCAAAAGTGCAATGTACTGGTCTATGTTTCTCCACACAACATATCGACCTACAGGGAAGAAAAGTCCAATATTGGTCCAATTGCCCCAAAAAATTGTCAGGGAGCTTTGTCTCAACAAAATACATGTTCGATAAACAAGTTTCAATAAGGAATATTTGGCTCTCAAGTAAAAAGAAAAGGTGAAAATGCACTGGTCTAGAGTTCTTAACACTTGGAAAATTATCCTGTAGAAGGAAAATAGTTGAATATCAATCGGTTGCCCTGAATTTGGTGGGAGCTCCGTCTTGCCAAAATATACAAGTGAGAAAAGGAGGGGTGTGAAAAGCAATCCCGGTCCCCAAGTTAGAAGCAAAAGTGCAAATGCAATAGTCTAGATTTTTAATGGTCTAATTGGGCGAAAAGGGGCAAAAGGGTCCAATATTAGTCTAATTCCCCAAATTTGGCAGGGAGTCTTGTCTCATCAAAATAAACGTGAAACGAATGATGGGTGTGATAAGGGAATCCTAGGCTCCCAGCCACAAAGGGTATATTACCGAGTGTTTATCTAAATAAAGATATAAGACATAAATCAAACAAAGAAACAAAGAAGCGAGAAAAAATAAAGACATATACATGCAGGTTGGCACACATATAAGTATAACGCATATAACAAATTTGCACATATGTTTAGATAATTAAAAAAAATCCAAAGAAAAAACAAAAAAATGGTGACTCTGTGATCTTGATTGTAAACCTAAATTGTCATAAAACAAAATGTACGTGAACTTCTAGTGGTACTAAAGAAAGGGGAAATTGGAATGAAGTTTTCCGACAGTTTAGTGACACATACCATTGAAGTGAAATGATGATTCAAATGATTTTTCGTTAAAAATTTTCCAATTTATGTCGCAAGCACTTTTACACATATATGTTTAATAGGAGGGGTAAAATCTTACATATATTTTGGCATGTATATTTATCCATCCAAAATTATATGGCTGTCAACAACTGCCTTTGTTAGATCTTTTACTAGATGCCTCGGAGTTGGGTTGCCCCCCCCCCCCCCCCCCCCACCCACAAAAAAAAAGACAAAATTTACGTTGATTTTGTTTTATGAAAATTTAGGTTCAGAATCAAGATCAAGGTGTTACTAAGGAAGGGGAAAATTGTTATGAAGTTTGTTAAACAATTGCCAATTCATGTCGCAAGGACTTTTACACATATATGTTTAATAGGAAAGGTGAATCCTTACACATATTTAATAGGAAAATTATAATTTTGCATAAAAGATATACAGAAAATCCATCTAAAACTATATGGCTGTCAACAACTGCCTTTCTTAAAGAATCCATTTCTCCCCCCCCCCCCCCCCCCCCCCTCTAGCCCCCCCCCCCCCCCCCCCCCCCCCCCCCCACTTCTTGATCTTGATTGTAAACCCAAATTGTCATAAAACAAAAGGTACATGAACTTCCAGTTCAAGTGAAAGATGGTTCAAATGATTGTCCGTTAAAAATTTGCCATTTATGTCGCAAGCACTTTTACACATATATGTTTAAGGGTAAAATCTTACATATATATTTTGGCATGTATATTTATCCATCCAAAATTATATGGCTGTCAACAACTGCCTTTGTTAGATTTTTTACTAGATGCATTAAAGCTGGGTTCCCCCCCCCCCCCCCCCCCCCCCCCAACAACCCAACCAAAAAAAAAAAATTTTGTACATTTTGTTTTATAACAATTTAGGTTCACAATCAAGATCAAGGTGTTACTAAGGGGAAAATTGTAATGAAGTCCGTTAAAAAATTGCAAATTCATGTCGCAAGCACTTTTACACATATGTTTAATAGGAAAGGTGAAATCTTACATATATATTTAATAGGAAAATTATAATTTTGCATAAAAGATATATAGAAAATCCATCTAAAATTATATGGCTGTCAACAATTGCCTTTCTTAAAGAATCCAACTCCTTGATTTTGTCATAAAACAAAATGTACATGAACTTGCAGTGGTACTAAAGAACGGGGAAAATTGGAATAAAATTCTCCGACAGTTTAGTAGCACATACCATTGAAGTAAAATGATGGTTCAAATGATTTTGCGTTAAAAATTTACCAATTTATGTCGCAAGCACTTTTACACATATGTTTAATAGGAAGGGTAAAATCTTACATATATATTTTGGCATGTATATTTATCCATCCAAAATTATATGGCTATCAACAACTGCCTTTGTTAGATCTTTTACTAGATGCATCAAAGCTGGGTCCCCCCCCCCCCCCCAACCAACCAAAAAAAAATTATGTACATTTTGTTTTATGAAAATTTAGGTTCACAATCAAGATCAAGGTGTTACTAAGGCGAAAATTGTAATGAAGTCCGTTACAAAATTGCAAATTCATGTCGCAAGCACTTTTACACATTTGTTTAATAGGAAAGGTGAAATCTTACATATATATATTTAATAGGAAAATTATAATTTTGCATAAAAGATATACAGAAAATCCATATAAAATTATATGGCTGTCAACAACTGCCTTTCTTAAAGAATCCATTCTCTCCCCCCCCCCCCCCCCCCCCCCCCCCCCCAACTCCTTGATTTTGTCATAAAACAAAATGTACATGAACTTGCAGTGGTACTAAAGAACGGGGAAAATTGGAATAAAATTCTCCGACAGTTTAGTGGCACATACCATTGAAGTAAAATGATGGTTCAAATGATTTTGCGTTAAAAATTTGCCAATTTATGTCGCAAGCACTTTTACACATATATGTTTAATAGGAAGGGTAAAATCTTACATATATATTTTGGCATGTATATTTATCCATCCAAAATTATATGGTTGTCAACAACTGCCTTTGTTAGATCTTTTACTAGACGCATCAGAGTTGGGTTGCCCCCCAACCCCCCCCCCCCAAAAAAAAAAAATTACATAAATTTTCTTTTATGAAAATTTAGGTTTGCAATAAAGATCAAGGTGTTACGAAGGAAGGGGAAAATTATAATGAAGTCCGTTAAAAAATCGTCAATTCATGTCGCAAGCACTTTCAAAAATATATGTTTAATAGGAAAGGTGAAATCTTACATATATATTTAATAGGAAAATTATAATTTTGCATAAAAGATATACAGAAAATCCATCTAAAATTATATGGCTGTCAACAACTGCCTTTCTTAAAGAATCCATCCCTCCCCCCCCCCCCCCCCCCCCCCCCCCCCCCCCCCCCCCCCCCCCCCCCCCCCCCCCCCCCCCCCCCCCCCCCCCCCCCCCCCCCTCTTCCTAACTCCTTTATCTTGATTGTAAACCTAAATTGTCATAAAACAAAATGTACATGAACTTCCAATGGTACTAAAGAAGGGGGAAATTGGAATAAAGTTCTCTGACAGTTTAGTGGCACATACCATTGAACTGAAATGATGGTTCAAATGATTTTTTGTTAAAAATTTGCCAATTTATGTCGCAAACGCTTTTACGCATATATGTTTAATAGAAAGGGTAAAATCTTACATATATATTTTGGCATGTATATTTATCCATCCAAAATTATATGGTTATCAACAACTGCCTTTGTTAGATATTTTACTAGATGCCTCGGAGTTGGGTTCACCCCACCCCCCCCCCCCCCCCCCCAAACAACAAAAAGAAAAAAAAGATTTATGTACATTTTGTTTTATGAAAATTTAGGTTCACAATCAAGATCAAGGTGTTACTAAGGACGGGGTAAATTGTAATGAAGTCCATTAAAAAATTGCCAATTCATGTCGCAAACACTTTTACACATATCTGTTTAATAGGAAGGGTGAATTCTTACATATATATTTAACAGGAAAATTATAATTTTGCACAAAAGATATACAAAAAAATCCATCCAAAATTATATGGTTGTCAACAACTGGCTTTGTTAAAGAATTCATCATCCCCCTCCCCCCCCTCTCTTTTCCCTGGCAGCCCTTTTTGGTTTAGGTTCCACAGTTATGATCCACGCAAGGGTAGCCCCCAAGCCATAACCCTCCAACCCTAACGAAGGCAAGATTTTGATCCCAAGTATCATATCCCACATCTTCGATTTGAGGTTTGTGTTTTAGCTAAAAAATATTCCTAGATTAGAGTCGTTTTTCACTCCAACCAATTTGTGGTTCTGGGTTGACCTTACACACCCAAGAAGGCATCTTTGCTTCTTGTTAAATTCAGTCTTGTAACGTAGGCATGATGGTTAATTTTTGTAGGTCATAACAAAAAGTAGAACTAGTTTCTTGCATTTCAGTGGCCAATTGAGAAATGGATCGGAGCAGTGGTGGCTTACGTAAATGGCAAAAATAAACATTTCTTAACCCAGGCCACCCAACGGTAGTGGCACAAAACATGATTTAGACAATCCAACTATAGCAATGTACAAGAAGAGTGATGGGGTGAAGAAAAGAAATTTTAAAGAAATCCAAAGTAATGCATATATGCTCATAAAAAAATTAATAGAAATTTCTAATTATGTTTATAAAGAAATGAATTGAGAAACATCAAAGCCAAGAACGTTTATCATTTCTAGTTATGCATTTATGCTAGGATTACTGCTCCATTCTTTTGCCAAAATCGATCATATAGCTTGGCGAAAAGAAAACAAGTGATGAGGAATGAATATATATGTCACACTAGAACTACTTTAAGGCCCATATGTGGTTTCAAACATGTATCGGATCGATAGACAGTTCCTTAGTAAGTTAATAAAAATTTTGGTTACTAATCCATAATGATATAGATATAGGCAACAAGATCCATTTCAATAAACTTGTACAGTGACAGACAATAATACTATTCATTGGAGAACCAGTGATAGAACAAGTACCTGGTGTTTCAATGTTTGCAGATGCAGAGGAAGCAGCACTCTTTCACCGAGCATAAAACATAGGGATTAGGGGGTTGGCCACCCGGCTTTCACTAGAAAAGGGCCACAAAAATGAACTTAGCTCCTGAGTAGCAAAAATAAGGCCAGTTTTCAAAAACTAAGCATTCACAGTGATGTAGATATAGATACTGGCATGCACCATCACTACAAGCTTAGATATAGATATAGGCCAAAATTTTGAAGGGCAAAATGTTTCAATATAGGTCCAATTCCCCCAAACTTGACTGCAAGCTCCACCTCACCAAAATATAGGTGAGAAATATCACCCCTGGTTCTAAGTCAGAAGCAAAAGTGCAATTTACTAGTCTATGTTTCTTCACACAACATATTGGCCTACAGGGAAGAGAAGTCCAATATTGGTGTCGGGGAGCTTTGTCTCAACAAAATACATGTTCGATAAATGAGTTTCAATAAGGAATATTCGGCTCTCAAGTAAAAATAAGAAGTGAAAATCCACTGGTCTAGAATTATTAACACTTGGAAAATTATCCTACATGAGGAAAATAGTCGAATATCGATCGATTGCCCCGAATTTGGTGGGAGTTCTATCTTGCCAAAATACACGTGACAAAAGGTGGGATGTGAAAAGAAATCCCGGTCCCCAAGTTAGAAGCAGAAATGCAAATGCAATAGTCTAGTTATATAATGGTATAATTGGGTGACAAGGGGCAAAAGCGTCAAATATTGGCCTGATTGTCCAAATTTGGCAGGGAGCCTTGTCTCACCAAAATAGTCGTGAAAGGAAGATGGGTGTGATAAGGAATCCTAGGCTCCCAAGTTAGAAGCAAAATTGCAAATGCGCAGGTCTAGTTTTCTTAACACTGGCATATTGGCTCGCAGGCTCACAAAAATGCATGTGTAAAAAAGATGGGGTGCAGAAAGAACTTTTGATTATCAAGTTTGAGGCAAAAGTGCAAATGTTCTTGTCTAGATACTTTGACACTTGGCATATTGGCCTACAAGCAGTAAAATAGTCCAATGTCTGTCCAGTTGCTCCAAAATTTTGTAGTAACTTTCTCTTTGCCTTATACACGTGTCCAAAAAATACATAGTGCAAAAAGGACAACCGGTTGCCAAGTTAGAATAAAAGCGCAAATGCTTAGGCTTGGGTTCTCAACACTTCTGTGTCGGCCTACGTGGAGGCAAAACTATCCACTTTAGACCAATATCCCCACATTTGGCAAGGATCCCATCTCACAAAAGTACACGTGCGAAAAACAACGGGATGCAAAAAGAATCGTCATTTCTCTATTTAGAAGCAAAAGTGTAGGGAGCTCCAAAATTTGATAACTGGCATATGCACTTGCACGTTAGCCCATTGCGAACTCCGTCTAACCAAAAGTTGTTTCTTTTCTGTTTTTTATTTATCTTCTTAGTTATATACCAAAATTAGTTGTGGCACAAGGCAACATTGTTACATAAACCCAACAAAAGTGGTGGGAGTGGTGCAATTAGGGCCATGATTTTGGAAGGTGCATGCTAACGAGGCATTAAGGCCTTGTGAATTTTGATTTGGCCTAATGGAAATCTTCAAACTGTAGAAGATGCGATCGGTGAAAATGTTACTTTAAAACTAAATATTTATCTTTTTTTATATACTAATACACTATCTATAAACAAAAATTGGTGCCACCCAGATACAAAACTCAAATCCAAAAATCTGTCAAGATATACAACTAACTACTCAAGAGATTCAAGAAAATACAAAAATTAGTTCATGCATGGACCCACATTGCCTGAGAAGCTATTATACAAAATAGGAAAAAATCTATTTTCAATCCAAAAAATGGGGCTTCCACTCCATAAAAAGCTCTTTGAGTACGTTCTCCCCAAACTAAGCACAACTAATCCAAAGGCATTATACATAAGTCTCTCTCCTTCTCTTTCCCATTTTAGCCCCTCTCTAATCCTTCAAAAGCTCAATTACTAAGAGACATAGGTGGCGGCTGCACATGAGATGAGACGAGATACCTAGAAGGCTGCAGGGTCGGCCCCAGGCTATGCGTTATAATCTCTTATCACCTGGGAAAAGAGATGGGGAGTGATATATATGTAAGCACTTGCATGATCTACCTTATACAATATGTTTCAAACCCATATGGGTAAGACTCAAAGCAAACAATATGTCATGGGGATCTTGGGCCGTGACCTAATGGTATTAGAACCAATCCCAGCAAAAAGTGTACAGTTCCAACCTAACTAGAGGATGCATTATCCATTAGGGGGATGGGTTTTGAGATACCAGGCAATTGCACGCGGCAGGGATGCTCGTTGTCCATTAAGGGACTGGATTGCGAGATCCGAGTAGCTTCATATGAGCATGGAGGAGATACTTGACAAGCTATAGCAGTAGCAAGCCGACTCCTAGACTATACACTATGATCTCACATAGCTTGGGAAATGAAAGAGGAAGTGTCATATATGTAATACTCTATGATCTCACTTACTTGGGACGGGAGAGGGGAAGTGTTATATAAATAAGCGCTTATATCTACTTGGTACAACGCGTTTCAGAGTCCTTCAGGTAAAGAAGGCAAAGACTCGAAGCGGATAATTTTGTACCATGAGGACAGTCACATTCCTCGGGAAATGCAAAAGCATACCTTTCTAGCAACCACATAATGTATGAGAAGATGTCTAACTAACTCCTCATCGCGCTTACAAACACAATATAAGCTAACATTAATTTCCTCTTACATTTCAAATTGTCAATAGTCAAATTCTCCCCACTCGCTGCTGTCTATATATACAAGGAAAACAACCTTCGAGGGGGCCTTTAGCACCCAAATTTGTTTCCAAGGAAAGGAGGAATCCCTAGCACCCAAAAGAACTTTAGAACTTTATAATACGACTTCAACTCAAAGTTGCCACTCTTCAAGCACCTCCATCTCATGGGCCAAAAATGCGCAAATGGTACATAACATCCAGCAATCTCAACAGCTCATCCACCTACAAATCATTAAACTCTCACCAAAAGGAAATATCCCAATAAACCTAATCACCTGCTTACCTGAAATTCTCCACATTAAAGCATCCCAATTTTCGACAATCCTTGATTGTACTCTAAAAAGTACAATTGGAGTCCCTAATTGCATGCTAATGTTAGTTATTATTTGTGTGTTATTTATCATTTTTATATAAAATTAGTATTTTTCACGTTTTACACGCCTTGAACAGATTTGAAGATAAAACCAAGCAAAATTAAGGAAGGTGATGTATATTATCTATATGAGTGGGTGTGTATATTATATTATATATATATATATATATCTATTATATTATATCTTTTACTTTATGTATATTATTATATATATATATATATATCTTTGGCCAAATTCTATTAGAATGTATATATATCTCTTTACAAGAGGGAGCAGGAAGGGCTGCCGACAATGACACATGGGCGGCTGCCAACCAACAAAGAAAAAGAAGAAAAGGAGGAGGAAAGAAGAGGAAAGAAGGAAAAAAACATAAAAATATAAAGGGATACAACAATTCGGCTATAAAAAGTGGACAAAAGAAGGGAGCAGATGCAAGAGAGCCTGGCGGAGAAGAAAGGCAGAGAGGGGAGAGCTTTAGAGAAGAGTTTTCGACAGAGAGCTCTATTCAATCATTTCTTTCTTAGGGGTAGATTTATAGTTAGTTTGCAAGCAACTTTTCACTCAATTAATTTTTCCTTTCAGTTTTTTCTTTAGTGTTATTTTGCTGTAATAATCCTTTTATTTATGAAGTCATTTCATTTTTCAAGCCATATCTTTTCTTTTCAATATTATAAGTAGCTAGTTTTATTCTTGAAACCAATTGTGAAGATCATCTGAGGATCTTGGAATGTCAACGGAGGTAATTAAGTCTTCATTGTTTTATCTCTAAAATCTTTCAATTCTTGATAATTAAATTCTAAATCTTTGAGAAAACTTAGATTCTTAACTAAGTTTGGTAATTTCTATGTACAAATCTTAGTTTGGTATAGTTATTGTACCAATCGATAGTATGAATCTATAACTTTAATTTTATTATTCTAGATTTAATTATTATTAAATTTTTGTTCTAATAGCTTAATCTTCTGAATCAAATGCTCAAGACGAAGCTAATGATTTGAGTAATAAAACCTCTGTTGCAATTTCGGGTGAATCAAGTGATCGGATTAATTAGATCCAAGACTATTTTATTAAGTTTAATTTAAAGTCCAGTTCAACAATCATCAAACCTTCCAAAACAAACTATTTTATTTGGGTTACTATTTGATTTTTTTTTTTACACCAACTGTCCAGATCTCATTGATACTATTCATGGTGGAATTCAAACAGGTTAGTTTAGGTTCTAACTGATGCCATTGCAATGCTACGATGTTTATCATGGCTTAGTTTAGGTTCCAACTGATGCCATTGCAATGCTACGATGTTTATCATGGCTTAGTCAGTATCTAAGTTTTTAACGTGGGTGAATTCTAGCGCCAACATTGCATGTTTGGATAACCGTTCTCTATGGTTTGACTCCGGTTTTACCGAATTTTATTTACTATTTTACCACACCTGCACTTGGATGTTAATAGATTGTCATATCCTGGGCGTAACCAATCCTCAACAAAGATGGAAAAGTAAAGTTCAACCTCCCTTTCCCACTACTAGAAAATAGGCCTTTTGCCTCAAATTATTAGTGACAGCATGTAACTGTGGCAAAAGATGCTTTTTTGCGACGGCAGAGCCCCGCCTCTAATACTTCGATGCAAATAACATACATTTGTGATAGTATAAGTAGCCATCGCAATTACTGGTCGCAAAAACGTATTTACTACAGGAATAGGAGCAGTTTTTGCGATGGCAATCCTTGGCGCTAATGCTCATATGCAACGGCTACTCATTAATCAAAACGACGTCGTTTTGGTTAACTAAAACGACGTCGTTTTGTCCTTTTCCCCCGATTGCCCTAATTTTGGTTTGACCTCATATTTAACAGCCTCTCTCTCTCTCTCTGCAGCCTCCCCCTCTCTCTCTCAGACATCTCTCTATTGCTTTCCGTCCCTACATTACAAGATCCCCACCAGCGTACAGTCGGCTTTTCGGTATCTACCACCAGCATACAGTCAGCTTTCCGATGCCATCTACCACCACCATACCTTCGACTTTTCGGTCAGTCGTCGTCCTCTCTCTCTCTCTCACATTCTCTCTTGTCGTTGATTAGATTGCAGGTAGCAAAGGTCCAAACCACCCCCAGCCACCATCTCCTACCATTCTGGCAGTAGCTGAACCACCCAACAAGTTAGAGGAAAAAACTTTACTCTTTCATTTTGCAAAATTGAAAATGATCTTGCCATGCTTTAGAACATCTTTTTGTTTGGTAAAGAGTAGAAGAGTGGTCAAAGCTGCAGAGTTGAGTGGAAAATTGGGAATTTTCTTTTGACATGTTGAAATTAGCTAGAGGAAAGCTCATACTAGATAAAACACGTTGGCAAGAATGCAATTCATTTGCCTTAAAAGCACTAACGTTTGACTTAGAGATGGTTAAATTCATCTTTCTTCCAAACACAAACAGTTAGACTGCATATGTGGAATATGCATGGAAAGCACAAATGATTCCGTACCAAACAAGTTGAAAAAATGGGTCCTGGAAAGTAGATGAGAACTCAAAAAAGAAAACTAAAAAATAGCCGTGCAAACGTTAGGTTTTATTTGAAGGCACTTTTTTCTTTTTTGGTCAGGGAATTTGTGCAAAATAGTAATAGCTGAACCAAGTTCTTCATATAAACAATAATTAGATAAAGAGAATGCTCTTGCCGTGCATTAGAACATCTTGCTTAGAACATCTTTGTTATGAAAGAGAAAATGTGCTGATGACCTCAGATAAGAACAATATTAGTATTTTAAGCATTTGTTCAATCATACAAAGGTTGAAAGCTATTTTCCCCCGTTTGTTTTTTTTTTTTTTTTGTGGAGTATATAACTGTAATGTTATTTGAGAATCATAATTGTGGAATTAGATGTCTAACAAATCAACCCGCTCAGTTTATTATTCAAAAAAATGAATGATTACTCAGTCAATTATATATTACTAGCTTCAATTGGGAATGTCCTGAGTTTTCTAACTTCTACAAATCACAAAATCATCCCGAACAATTCGAAATATCTACATTTTTCTCTAACAAAAAACCTCCAACCTATAACAGGCAGCGTAAAATTTTCCCAAATCTGAATTCATCATTGCACCAATAGCCAAAGAAATAGATGGAAACAAAACTTGGCATTTAATAAATGGATGATACTATTACAAAAGAAAAAACAAAAGGCAAACTATTAATAGATGGAAAAGGGATTTTTACTAGAAAAATATCAAAATATGTAGATTTACCAATCTAGTATTCTTTGGTAGTTGTTAGTTTTCATTGGACAATATTATCCTCTAAACTTGCAACAAGACCTTTAACAACTAGATACACCCACCCACTGACATGATATTCTTTGAAAAGGGAAACTATTTCTTGCGGCCACAAAACTATTTCTCTCTCTCTCTCTCTCTCTCTCTCTCTCTCTCTCTCTCTCTCTCTCTCTCTCTCTATTCGACCTTTATAGTTTTTTGAAATTTTTATTCCACAATTTAGTCTAATAAAAAAAAGTTAGGCTTCAGTTGCTATCTAAATTAGAGGACAAGATTTTCTTTGTCACATGCTAAAAATCCAAAGGCAATGTGATGGTTATAAGCACAAATGAAACAAAAGAATTATGCTCAATAGAATCATACTTATTAGTATTATTTTTTGTGGGGGGGGAGGGTAGACATTACTCTCAAAGAAATATCCTTAGTTTTTTGACAGTTTTGTTACCATAGAATGGATTATAAACCACCCTTCCTGCTTTCATTAGTATAGCTCACATCTCCTATTTGTTACTTGAAAGCTTTTTAATAAGTGATTATTATAGTATTCAATTTATTTTCATTTTTACAAAAACTTGCTATCTAATCCTTGTGCCTATATATCTACTGGCACACACAATAGGCTGCATTGTTTTTGTACTTCATTAATGTTGCACACACATAAATGCATCTATATTTTAATTAACTCACGCACCATCTCGCCCCAATTCTACACCGTCATCAACTTCTCCACAACCTGCTGATGATGAGATATTAAGTACAACAAATTGACATACATGTACACAATCACACACATGGTTGAGGTTAGGGGTGAGCCTACTAAAAACCCTTAGTGTTGTTAGGAGGTTGAGCGTGAGCCTACTAAAAACCCAGATATGTGTTAAGGTTATGGTTGAGGTTAGGGGTCAGCCTACTGAAAACCGTTAATGTCATGATGGTTTTATTTCTTGAAATAAATTCCCTATTAAGGACATGATTTATTCACTTGTGCATGTGCACTACCCGACTGCTTACAGCCTGTTTGGAACTTGGGGGAGGGAAGGAAAAGAGAAAATGAATAGCTACAAACAAGTGAAGTACATGGCTAACCCAAGAACAAAAGTTTCCTAGGCATTATTTTTTTCAAACAAATCAAACTTTAAGTGCAGGGAAAAAAATTAAGAAAAGAAGCGTGAGAGCATGAAAAGGACTAATAGACGAAGAGAATCATCTTAATTGTAATCATCTTAGGCAGATAAATACCCTTACAATTTTCTTAATTATTGAAACTGAAAGTGCTGCAATATGTTCATTTCTGTATTCTGCTGCAATATGTCCACATGGCTGCTTAAAACCTGCAATTTTGCATTTGCAAACATGGGATCCATGCAATAGATAAATCAGACCTCAACAAAATAAAAAGTAAACAAAAAAATGGAGGCAAATAGCAGATTAATGCCAATCCATGTATTCAAAAGAGAAGCATATTAATGACAATCCATGTAAAGCAGATCCATGCAATAGGCTGTTAAACTAAACCTTTTTTTCCCCAAGTTTCAAACAGGCTGTTAAACAGGCAATAGGCAGATCCCCCCTCCTTTCGTTCCCCAAGTTTCAAACAGGCTGCTAAACTTTTAAACCTTTTTTTCCCACTCGAATAGTGAACTTTTAATAAAATTACAATTATATATTTTTGCTTGGAGGTATGCTTGCTTTGTGTTGGTGTTCCGAAAGTAGAGCTTTTAATGAACTTTTGTTGGTTGATGTAATTGAATGCATATATATACTCTAATTATTATCTCGTATATCATTAATATTTGAATTTTTTCCAGGTCATATCAAGAAAGAGACGATGGACAGACCAGCCCTGGGTGATGGGCATGCGTGCTAAATATATTGAAGTGATTTTGTGCTAGGCCACGTTATGATGGGTGTATCTATCTTAATTTGTGAAATGATTTTGTCTAGTTGACATTATGATGGGTATCTACTTTAGTTTTGGGAAATTGTATTTAACAAATCTATGTATGGGGATTTTATTTACTTTGATTATGTGTTTGGAGATCTATAGGTATCTACTTTAATTTTGTATGGAGATTTTATGTTTGATCTTAATATAATTTGGAAGTATTTACATTTTAGGCGTGGATGAATATGAATGGATATTGTTTTTGTTACGGGAAAAAATTTACAGGTAAATTATTGAAAAAAAAGGTCATTTGCAATACTTTCATGACAAAATAGTTGGTTATTAGTGACAATTGATTGGAAGCATCGCAGTAGCATGTTTTATGTAAAGAGCTACAACAATTAGCCATGGTAAAGGCTGCGGCAAAAGACTATCTTTAGCAACGGCAGAGCCGTCGCTAAAGAGTATCAACGTCCATCACTTTTAACAACCAATAGCGACAGAAACTAACTGTCACTAAAACCATGCTGGTGTCTTATATATTTTTGTGACGGCCTAGAACCGTCGCTAAAAAAATTACCTTGTCGTCACTATTACTGATTGCACTGTCGCAAATACCTTTTGCAACCCTACTTTTAACTACGCCCCACATGCCCTCGCCAATAGTCTTTTGCGACTGGTTGTCAAACATTAGCGACGGCAATGCCCCAGCGCAAAAGGCCTGCTTTCTAGTAGTGCCCCAAACTGAAAGTGACTCTAAAACTGAACCTTCTCACCGTTACCAGCAACAAAACAAAAGTGACCCTAAATCTCATCCCATATTTGAACAAGAAGTCCTTAATTGTTATTACTATTCTGGCTATCCGCATATGTTCCCATGTTTTGTGGTTTTAGCCCACCAAAATTCAATTAAATTTTTTAACTACAGGAGCAATGGCCAACCTTTTATGGCACATAACTTTTTGACTTTTAAATGAGAAGTCATGTTTCAATTGAATTTTATGTGTTTAGTTTTTAGAAAGTTCTCCTATAATATATGTTAAACTTGTTTGGTATAATTGCTTTTAACAACCATGGTTTTCCCTCCAAAAGAAAATTCCTGTCTCAATCCCTAATTATGAAAACTTACATGGCCTTTATAACAGAGTTATGACACCACTTAGTTATTCATATACCAAAATCGGTGCAACCATTAATTTTATTCTAGATAATTTTCAAACTGTCAACCACAATATGGACATTCCACTTTTTTCCCCATTTTCTAGGGCATATAAAACCTCATTCCCCTATAGAAGCATTTGATGTTTAGAGAAACAAAGCTAATCATAATGGGAAAACATTCCCGCAAAACCAGTCGTGGAGCCGAGAATTATGGGTATACCTCCAACTTACACCAAGACATCAACGACAATCACTGCCTGTTCACTTTATGGCTTTCTGCACATCTTCTAGGTGCCCCCAATCAGGTTGTCTAGGAAGCCCTGCAAAATTGCATATTAAAAATAAAAAAAAATCCATAGAAATCAAGGTTGAGGTATCTATCAAATTATAAAAAATAAAAAAAAAAACGTTATAGAGTACAGAAACAGATAAACATGTGCCCCTATTTTTGAAACAGGGTTATGGGCTTTATAAGAGGGTATATATCTGCATCTATGGTTCTACTAATTTTAATCAAAATAAATAAGCAGAGCCAGCCTAAATATCCCTAATAATGCTAGCTCTGATTCCCAACAACGTCACAAACGATTACTCAACAAAGGCAGTGCAGAACATGTATTGAATGCTCACTAGGGAGAAAAATTTCAGAGTTGGTGGCTGCTTGAAGGATTTATAAAGAAATTGCTCCATATCACAAAACACTGTTTAAATAGGTAATATCCTTATTTGTAAAATCCATGCAGCTAAAAACCACTGGCAAGCTTTGCTGATTTGGTTATCATTATTATTCACTGTTTCACAGACAATGCTGACAAGTAATGAAACCTCAATTATATAACCCGGTTCTTCGACAATAAATACATATAAAATCAGTTATTCCCCATGTGCATGTTAACAGCAGTCAAAATGTTGTTGTTTCTTTCATTCTTTACGCTATCAAAAGTTCCCTATCTAGTGTACATTGATAATGGAAATCCAAGGTTTTTGTACTCCACTAGTGTGCTACTCAAGGTAGTGGCACAAAACATGATGTAGACAATCCAACTATAGCAATGCACAAGAAGAGTGACAGGGTGAAGAAAAGAAATTTTAAAGAAATCCAAAGTAATGCATATATGCTCATAAATAAATTTATAGAAATCTCTAATTATGTTTATAAACAAATGAATTGAGAAACATCAAAGCCAAGAACGTTAATCATTTGTAGTTATGCATTTATGCTAGGACTAGTGCTCCATTCTTTTGCCCAAATCGATCGTTTAGCTTGGCGAAAAGAAAACAAGTGATGAGGAATGAATATATATGTCACACTAGAAGAACTAGTTTAAGGCCCATATGTGGTTTCAAACATGGATCGGCTCAATAGACAGATCCTTGGTAAGTTAATAAAAATTTTGGTTACTAATCCACAATCATGTAGATAAAGGCAACAAGATCGACTTCAATAAACTTGTACAGTGACGGACAATAATACTATTCATTGGAGAACCAGTGATAGAACTAGTACCTGGTGTTTCAATGTTTGCAGATGCGGAAGAAGCAGCACTCTTTCACCGAGTTAAATATAGGGATTAGGAGGTTGGCCACCCGGCTTTCACTAGAAAAGGGCCCCAGAAATGAACTTAGCTCCCAAGTTGCAAAACTAAGACCAGTTTTTCACGTAATGTTACAGAGACCACGGCAAGAACTACCGTTTGCTATTGTAATCGACGACCTCCAATTTGTTGACCGAACTCAAGTTTTGCACTACAGTTTTCAGTTGTCTTCCTCTCCTATTTTTCACTGGTTTACTCAGTGAAAGAGCCTTCCTTTTTTTTTTTTTTCGGTTTTTGCAAGTGTATTTACGTACATATATATGCCGTGTATAGGCGAGAGAGAGAGAGAGAGATTAGTTACCTTATGCTTGGTGTTCTTGTTGACAGGTTCGCTTGTGAGCTTTTGGAGGAGGGATGCAGCGGATAATGAAGGAGCTAGGCGGCTGCTCCGCTGCTTGAATCGAGATCAGGGTTTCAATGTTGTATATCAATATATATTTATCCCATTTCAGTCATTCTCATAAGAGTTTCCCGTTACACAAGAAAAGGTCAAGCACACTTCAGCAGAGCAGATTAGAGAAGAAATGAGAGAAGACTCCTCCACGCAAGCCAAACATTTGCTTCTCTCTCTCTCTCTCTCTCCCTCTCTCGAGTTTAGAAAGAGAAAGAGAAAGCCAAATGCTGAGCATCTCTGAACCAAAATATACAGGTAATGATTACCCGTGTAAAACTATTAATAAACAAAACGAGAAATTATTCAGTGCTTCACGTGTTCTTGCTCTATCACACAATGAGAGTGCACTTCTACTTATTAGCTAAGATATTTGATTCGCATAACACGGAGGACTCACCAGGACTCAGCATCATGAGTGCTAGAAGAGGATGATATTGATCACCTATAAGCTAAAGCCTTTTACCATGTTAGAAGAAACTTACAGCCTGTCTGAAAATTGTGTAAAGGAAAGTAGAGAGAGAAAAAGTACTCTGTATTTTTTTTTGTTTGATTTAAAAAAAAAAAAGATTAATTTCAAAAATTTTTTCACTATTTTCTTTCTTTTTTTTTTTTTCTTTTATTTTTCTCCCTTTCCCTCCTTTTTTTTCAACTTTCAAGCAGGCTATTAAGAGTGGAAGCGACCAAAAGAAACCATTACATGATTGATACTTCGCCACCTTTCTCTCCCCGAGGACGGATACAGTAAGTGAGAGTGTTCCATACAGTAAGGGAGAGTGCCCCACTTAAGAGAAGTATTACTCTCACCCCTGACGTGGGGGTCGGCTAATGGGACGAAAATTTTTTTGTGTTGTCTGATTTTGCCCTTAACTACTTTGTTGATGTAAAGTAATAATGTTGTGTTTTTTTTTATGATTAAACATATATCAATTGTTTTATTTTTATTTTATTTTAATTAATTTAATTTTTTTAAAAATAAAAATAATAATAAAATAGAGATCACATCAGGCAGACATTTGTTATTTGTTATTTGTTATTTATTATTTTATTTTTATTTTGTTTTGATTAATTTAAATTTTTTTAAAAAAAAAAGAACAAAAAAATAAAGGTCACATCAGTGAGTGAGATTATCAGGGATATGAGATCAGAGATTTTCTGTTCGGATAAGATTTTCTATTCAGATATGTCTCCTTCTTTTATAAAAATCGAGAGGTGAGAGTAAAAGAAATTATAAAATTTGATCATAAAAATTTTATTTATATAAAAATCCAGGAGGTGAAAGTAAAAAGAAATTTAAAAATTTTGATTACATTTTTTTTAATAAAAAATTAGGAGGTGAGAGTAAAAGAAATTATAAAATTCGATCATAAAAAATTTATTTATATAAAAATCAAATTAAAAAATTTTGATCAAAACTTTTTTTAATTAATAATTGGAAGGTGGAAGTAAAAGAAAAAAACATTATCCAAACAATTGAAATAGATGGCAATATTGAAATAAAAGAGTAAGGTTATGAGAAAAATAGAAAAACTAAAAAATTTTAATAGTCAAATCAGGAGGGTGGGGTGTAGGGGGGGTGGGAGTAGAGATTTTCCCCGCTCAAGTTTTAAAATTACTTTGTTTTGTAACTATACTTGTTACATGTCTGTCTGTTTGGTACGATCCTTTTCTAACCTTTTTATTTATTTATTTTTTGCTCATAAATAAAATGACTAATTTTTTTGAACTTTTTTAATTTTTATGGGCTAAGTAAAAAAAGGTAGAAAAAAAAGTAAAGAAAGTTAAAAAAAAATTGACAGTTTAACTTATATGTTAAAAAAGTCAAGTTAAAAGAACAAAAAATAAGACCGACCAGGTGGATCCTACTTATTAGTGATTATTGCAGGTGTTAGAACCTTAGGTGCTCCTCCATTGTAAGAAAAACTCAGTTGGTTTCTTGCCAACCTACTACCTCTACCTCTTTATTGTTTCCCTTCTATTTGTTTTTTCTTTAGGCCTGGCCTGGGTTCCCATCTCAGTAATGCCTCCTCTTGTTCCTCTTCATTATTATTAATGAAATTTCTTTTTTTGGCTGATAAAAAAAAAAACCTTACTGATCCCACTAAACTTTACTTGCTGTTCATTAGTTGACCAAATTAACTACACGTTTTTTTAGCCCTTTATTACAACATTAAGCAAATGTTAAACTTACATATTTTTATCCATATTTCATTTGTATTATTTAAGTAGCATACATAAATTTGGTTACTTTCCCTTTTGTCTTTTTAACTTTCTATTGCCTTTCTAACTTATAATGACATGAATTTTTATTATTTAAGTTTAACTATTTTTTTATATTTTTAAAAATACTATTGTTGCATCATTTTGGTATAGTTTTACGTATAAAAATTTTGTGAAAAACTTTTAATTTGAATTGATTTAATCTTTTAAACCTTTTATTGCTTTGTTTTTTTTTTTTTTTTTTTGTACATTTGATTACACTTTAGAAGTGTAATCTAAAGTCCCTAAATAACTATTGTTAGTCCAACTAGGTTATTTATATGCCTCATTTTAGTATAATAATTGTTCTAATAAATGTTTGTGGGTATTTTGCAGGTTTTGAGTGAAGAAAAGATGGATTTAGAGTAAAAAGAGCTGAAAAGTGTTTGGACTGTACGTACAGTGGTCTCTCCGTACGTAGAGTAAGCCATACCATACACTTGCAGATGATTTTTCAACTTCAGAGAGCCTAGATTAGCGTAATGCCGACCGTACGTACGGTATGCTCACTATACGTACAGTACCGGTTGCCCCCTGTTTGATTTTCACTGCTATATCTCCGAAAAATTGACGGGATTTTTTTGTATCTATCACCATTTTACATTAGATTGGCAATTAGTACGAATTTTATAGAGACAAAGTTAGTTTCCTTTGTATTTCCTCTATTTTCTTCCATTTTTTTTTCCATTTTCTTTGTAAGCAAACATCAATTTCTTTTCCAATTAATGCAAGATCTACGTTTTTTCATGCTTTTTATCATAGAATCAAGTAGCTAAACATCTCTTAGATATAATTGTGGAGATCTACCAAGAATCTTCAAGGGCTTCAATGAAGGTCAAAAGAACTTCAATGATCTATCTTATATTTTTCTTCAAATTCTTTTCAATTAATTTGTAGATCCATAGAACACTTAGATTCATAATCTATGTTGGTAATTGCTATGTACAATTAACTAATTGATATAGGAATTGCACAACTGATAGTTTGTCTCTAAGATTCCTACAATTAAATATCAATCTACACTCAATTGAACATGAATTCAAGTTTCTATGGTCAAAAATCTTTCGAGTCAAGGATCCATGGAGTGAACCTTGACTTGAGTTATACAAATCTCCATTGAAGACCTAGTAGAGAATTAATGGATTGAAGCAATTGCATGTAAGTTTTTCGTTAATTGTCTTTAAATCTAGTTAGAATTACTTTTAATACTTAGTTTAATTAGTTTAATTTGGTGGTTAAAATCCTCTCATCATCAACATATTTTTGGTTTTCTTTGTAGTTAGATTCAATTTACTCAAGTGAATTTCTAATTCGAATCAATTGTTGGTTGTTTGTTTATGTGACATCTATATTTGGTTTGATCTCTTGGGAGATACCGGACACTACCGATTTTATATTTCAATCACGACAATCGTACTCTTATAGGGAAGCTCAATTTCACAACATCTTTGGGAGCGATTCAAGTTTTGATACCGTTGCCGGGGATCAAAAGCATAAGACGAAGACCAACAAGCTACGGATTGGAGAAACACTTGGCAAATTGCATATAAAAAAATAATAAAAATAGCAAATAAAGGAGAAAAAAAAACTAAACAGAACAACAAAATTGAAAACGGGTGGGATTTGATCACTCACCCTCGATGGAAGCATCTACAGCTTCGGGCTTTGGTAATCTCTTTCTCCTTTAATGTGCTTAGATTTTTTATTTTTCTTTGCTTAGTTTATTTTGTTTGATTTAGGTTTAGTTGCATTGCATTTTGCTAGGACTTCTTATGAGGAGACATTTAGTGGAGGTAGGATAATGTGCTTAATTTGCAAATCGGTGGTATCGCTTTGCATAAAGAAATTGGAGGATCGGTTGGAGAACAAGAGAAAAAGCCATTGTTCAGCAATGCATGTTTGTGTATGATGTACTGTATGACCTAGACGGTTTATTATTTGTTGCATTCATCTTCGCATGTCACATTTTACTAGGGACATTTATAACCGACTTGTAAGGCTTAAGCGTGCGAGTAATTCATCATCACTCACACCGAGACTTTCATTAGTTATGGACTTAGGATTCCTACCAATGGCAAACATGAATGATTAAGGTTTACTCAACGTCTTCCTTCCAAATTTTAATGCCACACCGAATGCACCTAATCCACAAATTTACCCCTAATCTTCAACACATTCCACCAGGGATAGATCCCAATGTAGGGGGCGATGATGATATGGAGAGAAGGAGCCACCATGGCGACATGGTGGCCCCCTATTAAAGAACCTTTCGGGATTACTTGAATCATCCACGTCAAGCACCAACTTCATGCATAGTATTCCAGCCCCCTATCAAAGAACCTTTCGAGATTACTTGAATCCTCCACGTCAAGCACCAACTTCATGCATAGTATTCCCACCACATTATACTTCGCTTAACATTCGGCCAGAAAGCATGCAAATGCTTCCTCAATTCTATGGCATGAACTCCGAACAACCTTATGATTTCATTAAGGAATTTGAGGATGCGTGCTCACTAATCATGGATAATTCTTGCCCAAAAGAGGTTTTCTTGTTGAAACTCTTCCCTTTTTGTTTGAAAGACAAGGCCAAACTCTGGTTCAATTCTTTGAGGCCTATGTCTATTCATTCATGGGCCGTACTCCAAGGAGAGTTTTTAAAGAAGTTCTTTCTTAAGAATCGAACAGAAAGCATCTGAAGGCAAATTTCTCATTTTTTTTTCCTATGATGGGGGAAACATTCTTTCAATGTTGGGAGAGGTTTAAGGACCTCTTGAATACTTGCCCTCATCATGGTTGGCACATTATCAATACCTTTTACTCATCTCTAACCCCTCAACTTAAGCACTTGATTGAGTCAATGTGTGCAGGAACATTCTTTGATAAACAACCCCATAAAGCCTATGAATACTTGGACACCTTAGCAAATAAGGCTAAGGATTGGGCACTTACCGGGACTCAAAATCCCAAGGGTCATTCCATCTAACAAGGGGTAGGGCGATATTAATTAAAAGATGTTAATGATGTTAATGAGAGAGTGGCCACTTTAACAAAGAAACTAGAGGCTCTAGAATTGAAGAAGGTGTTAGTGGTCGAGAGTGAGGTGAGGAAAAAGACTTGTTGCATAGTGTGTGACACCACCTACCATGACACATCATTCCGAGGGTGAAAGAAGCGTTATATGGCCAAGTCAATGAGATTGGCCAATTCCAAAGATGAGGGGGCAACCCTTACTCCAACACCTACAATCCAGGATAGAGGGATCACCCTAATTTTGGGTGGAGAAATGAAGGGAGTTCAAACTCCTAACCTTACGAAGGAGGGTATCAAAACCCTTCCATACCTTTTCCTCCAGTCCAAGCACCTCAACCTCAAGCTTATCAACAACTACCCATAGCACAACTTCTGAATCAACCCAAACTGTATCAACCTCCTTGTAGGAAACCCATGGAAGGTAATTCGTATCAATTGTCCAATGACATGAAAGGGGTTATGGCAAAGGTAGATAAGCAAGATAAGGTGTTGGAACAACATACTAAGATGTTTGAGGGCCAACAAAAGCAAATATATACATTGACACAAGCTTTGACTCAAAATATCCCGAGGAGATTCCTGGCTCAACCTCAACCTAATCTGGTGATTAGGCAAGTACACATTACTGAGGGTGGCATGGACCCTCAAACAAGTCATGAACAAGTACAAGCCATCACCACTCTTAGAAGTGGTAGAGTCATTGACAAAACCATTCCCTCAAAGGATGTAGCTGCTAAACCGTGTGTTGATCAAGAAGGGAAAGGAAAAGAAAAGGAAGTTGAGGAAGAGGAAGAATCGAGAGAGGAGGGAGAGAGTGATAGGCATCAAGAGAAAAAGGAGTCCGTTGTTACTCCTTTTGAGACTTTGAGTGAGACCACTATGGATAAGAGGAAGGATATCTTGAAGCATGCACCTTGTCCTCAAAGATTGACCAAACCAAAGAATGAACTTTTGAATGCCGAAATTTATGTAGTGCTCAAGCAAGTTAAAGTCAACATCCCCGTTCTTGATGCCATTAAGCAAACTCCATCATATGCTAAGTTCTTAAAGGACTTATGTACTTTCAAGAGGAAGTTACATTTCAAGGAGAAGACTATGATGAATGAGAACCAAAGTGCAATCTTGCAATGCAAAACCGTTCCAAAATTCAAGGACCCCGGATGTCCTACCATCTCTTGCACCATTGGGAACACTGGGATGTTAAGTCAAGGTTAATCCTTGTTGACTCAAGGTTAATTCCCATGTTGATTTTGATGATAACTAAACCTTGTGTTATGTTTCTAATGAATCTACTTAGTGTGCAGATTAACAAGTTCATAGTATAGACTTAAAATTCAATCTTAAGTCTAATACATATCAAGGAGAATGCATAACAAATTCAAGAAGCAAGCAATGAATTCAAAGAGCTATGCAATGAACCAAACTAAGAAATGATGTCTATCTCTACTTCAAACATGTGTTCTACATTCGAAGAGATTGAAGGTGTTCAATTGAAGTTTCTTTCAAGTATGCATAATTTCAATGAAGATTGATTTGCACCAGACTAAAGATTTCATCAGAATACACAAAGATCAGTTGAAGAAGTGCAATGCTCAGTTGAAGAAGAATTGGTTATTGAAGAGTTTGGAAAATGCTCAAGAGATGATCTCATCTGGTATGCTAAAGACCAATTCAAGACATGTGATTAAAGTTGCCAAGAAGATGGCTCACAATGAATATCTGATCTCTACATGGAATCCAAGTGAAGAATTCTTCTACAAGTGTAAAAAGTCAATGAAGACTAGATGTATGAAGAGATTTCATCAAGTCTGCAATGGACTCTGTGAAGTGTTTATTGAAGAATGAAGAATTGCTAGCAAAGAGAGGAAATCAGAAATGAAGCATTGTGAAGCTCTACAGGAAGATTGGTATTCAAGAAGATGTTCTACAATGAATTAAAGAAGCTTTGTAAATGAAGAAGTAAAGTTCAGTTTTAATCAAGTAAAGCTTTGACTGCTTGAGATTCAAGAAGAAGATCAATATCCAATGGTTAATCCAATCCAAATTTAAATATAAGTTAACTCTGATGAGTTAGGAAGATTTGATTGATCTTCATACCCCAAAGACATACTCCTTGAAGATCTTATACCAGTGCTTTGATAAGCTTGATCAATAGAAATCTGAAGGCTGAATTCTTGGCAATGAGGGGACTCATGATAATAAGGAGTCGCCTCCTGATCACAGACGCTAAAAGGCCTGAAGACATATTGAACAAAGAGGGGACTCATGGAATTGAGGTGTCACCTCTTGCACACAGAGGCTAAATGGCTTGAAGACAAATTAGACAATGAGTGGACACATTGAAACAAAGTGTCGCCTCTTGAACACAGAAGCAAAAAGCCTGGAGACCAAGTAGGCAATGAGCGGACACATTGTAATGAAGTGTCGCCTCCTAGTGCCAGACGCAAAGGCTTGAAAATAATATGATCAATGAGCGGACACTTGAAGATGAAGTGTCACCTCCTAGTAACAGAAGCAAAAGGCTTGAAGTTCAAATAATCAATGAGTAAACACCTGAGGCAGAAGTATCGCCTCATGACAGCAGAAGCCTGATATGAAAAAGACAGATGAACAAGGAGTCGCCTCATCAACATGAAGAGGGGACTCATGAACTCAGTGAACATCATCTGGTAAATGCAGAAGCAGGAAGTGTCGACACCACAAGAAATGGAGCCGACTCCCTCTGTCGCAACGGCTATTTTTCTTAACATTATAACAGACTGAACGTGCATTTATGATACCCAACTACCTCCAACGGATGGAATCAATGCAAGGGTATATATACTAGCCTCCAACTGTATTTATACACAAGAATCAAGAGGAAGAAATAAAAAGAGACGAAAATCTACTGAATCACAGATATTCCTGAAACATTCTTTCTGTTTTATTCTTGTGAGCTTTGATTGTAAATCTACTCTAGTTAAAGAGTTTGTTTGCGAGTTGTATACTCTTATACACTTGTAACTGAGAGTTTGAGAGTTCTCTTGTGTGAAGCAAAACTCTTGTAAAGTTGAAGTGGAGCTTGGACAAAACTACTTGGGAATTGAAGAACTTAGTGAGGGGTTCTTGTAGAGTGAGCTGAGTACTTCATCAATCAGCAGCCCATCTTGTAATAGGTGATTACATAGTGGAAGAAGGCTTCAAGGAGGTCTTGGGGTGAGGACGTAGACCACGGTTTGTGGTTGAACCTCGGTAAATCTGTGTCTCTCCTTCATTGCTCTGTTTTCTTTGTTTTCATTGATAACTTTGCTTTGCACATAGATTAGCCATTGCTATATTGTTTAGATTAATTTTAATTAATCTTAACTTGTATTAATTTCTGAAAAACCCAATTCACCCTCCCTTTTGGATTGCCTATTGGACCAACATGGGATAGATCGAGCCTTATTGGATATGGGGTCTAATGTTAATCTTCCTCCATTTTCAGTATATAAGGAACTTGGTTTAGGAGAATTACAATCTACCTGTATGACTTTACAACTAGCGGATCTATCTATCAAAGTTCCTAGGGGTATCATTGAGGATGTGCTCATCCAAATTGATAACTTCTATTTTTCTGTTGATTTCATAGTGTTAGACTCTCAACTCCGTGGAGAATTGTATAGCTCACAACCAAATTCTCGTCATTTTAGGGCAGCCTTTCCTAGCTACTTCCAATGCTATCATCCATTGTAGGAATGGGTTAGTAAAGCTTTCGTTTGATAACACCACTTTTGAATTGAATATCTTTTCAGTAGCCAAACAACCGGGTGAATGTGAGGATATCCAGGAGGTCGACATCATTGACACAATAGTGCAAGACCACTTTGAGAATAAGTTCTTTGAGGACTCTTTGGAAAGAGCTTTCTTGAGGATTGAGCCTCATAAAGCTTTGGATTGTCATGTTAAGACTTTAGGAGAAGTTTCTTCTTTAAGTTATGAGAGCGCCCAATGCATGCATGTGGGTCAATGGATCCCTTCTTTTGAACCTCTCCAACCTAGTACCATAAAGCCAATTCCATCGGAGGTAAAGCCTCCCATTCTCGAGAGGAAACCATTACCGACCACTTTGAAATATGCATTTTTGGGTGATGGTGAGTCATATCCCGTTGTCATTTCTTTCACCCTATCTTTGAGCCAAGAGGAAGGTTTAATAGCCTTGCTTAAACACCATAGGAAAGTTATAGGGTGGACCATTGCCAACCTCCATGGTATTAGTCCTCTTTTGTGCACGTATCATATTTTCTTAGAAGAGGGGGCTAAACCCGTGCGTTAAATGCAACGGAGATTGAATCCTAACATGAAGGAAGTGGTAAAGGGTGAGGTGTTGAAATTGCTTGATGCGGGTATTATCTACCCCATTTCTGACTCTAAGTGGGTAAGTCCTACCCTAGTGGTACCTAAGAAATCGGGTGTCACGGTAGCTAGAAATCATAAGAATGAATTGGTGCCCACTCGTATCCAAACTGAATGGCAAATGTGTATCGATTATCATCGCTTCAATGCGGTGACTCAAACAGACCACTTTCCCTTGCCATTTCTTGACCAAGTTCTAGAGAGAGTATCTGGAAAAGCTTTCTATTGCTTTCTTGATGGCTATTTCAGCTACAACCAAATTGAGATTGCATTAGAGGATCAATCCATGACTACCGTTACATGTCCATTTGGTACTTATGCATACCGCTGCATGCCCTTTGGCTTGTGTAATGCACCAGCCACATTTCAAAAGTGCATGATGAGCATCTTTAGTGACATGTTAGAGTATATTGTAGAAGTGTTCATGAATGATTTCTCAGTGTATGGAGACACCTTTGAGGAATGTCTCGAGAATCTAGGAAAGGTGTTAGAGTGATCTGAGGAGAGTAACCTCATCTTTAATTAGGAAAAATGTCATTTCATGGTTACTAGTAGAATTGTGTTAGGTCACATCGTGTCTTCTAAGGGGATAGAGGTTGACGAGGCTAAAATTGAATTAATCCAAAAACTACCTCCTCCCACTTGTGTGAAAGATATGCGATCATTTCTTGGGCACGCTAGTTTTTACTGGCGTTTTATTGAGGGATTTAATGCAATTTCTAGGCCAATGTGTCAAATTTTGTCTCTTGATGTTCTATTTGAATGGACCTCAACGTGTCAACATGCCTTTGACACACTAAAGGGGTTATTGAAATCCGTTCCAATTTTGCATGCACCCGATTGATCTCACCCCTTTGAGCTTATGTGCGATGCTAGTGACTATGCCGTGGGAGCAGTTTTGGGACAAAGAATTGACAAGAAGCCTCATGTCATATATTATGCTTCTAAAACTCTCAATGATGCCTAAATCAATTACACTACAATTGAAAAGGAACTTCTTGCCGTAGTTTTTACATTGGACAAATTTCGTTTCTACTTGATTGGGTCACTCATTATCATTTACACCAGCCAAGCGGCCCTCAAGTACCTTCTTACCAAACCCGATGCAAAATCCCGCCTCATTCGGTGGATCTTGTTGCTTCAAGAATTTCATATCAAAATACGAGATAAAAAATGTAGTAGCGGATCATTTGTCTCGCCTCCCTCTTGATGGAAGAGCCACCGACTCTACCCCTATCAGTGAACAGTTTTCGGATGAGCAAATCTTACATGTGCATGCTTTAGAGAAAGTTCCTCCACCTTGGTTTGCCGATATTGCAAACTATCTTGTGACTGATGAGATTCCATTCCATTGGTCATCCATTGATAAACGCAAGTTCTTTTAAAATGTGCATTACTTTTCTTGGGATGATCCTCACCTTGTTAAGTATTGCCCGAATCAAATTATCCGACGATGTGTACCCAATCATGAGTTCCAACAAGTCATTGAGTTTTGCCACTCCCAAGCTTATGGAGGACACTTTTCCTCCAAAAAGATCACCGCTAAGATTCTTCAATGTGGCCTTTATTGGCCAACCATATTTAAGGTTGTTCATGCATTTTGTCTTGCATGTGATATGTGCCAATATTTAGGAACTCTTACTAAGCGTCACATGATGCCTTTTCAGCCCATTACCATCTTAGAAATATTTGATTATTGGGGAATTGACTTCATGGGACCCTTCACTAACTCTTTTGGCTACCTTTACATCTTAGTGGCGGTGAACTATGTTTCCAAATAGGTGGAGGCCATTGCCTCCTGGAATAATGAGCACTAATTGGTGGTCTGCTTTTTGAAGGAGAACATCTTCTCAAGATATGGCATGCCCTGAGCCATCATTAGTGATGGTGGCTCACACTTTTGTAATAGACCCTTTGCATTCTTACTAGAGAAGTATGGTGTGGTTCATAAGGTTGGCCTACCTTACCATCCTCAAACCCAAGGGCAAGTCGAGTTAGCCAATTGGGAGATCAAGAGAATTCTTGAAAAAACCATCAACGCCAATAGGAAGGATTAGTCCCTTAGGTTAATCGACGCATTATGGGCTTACCGCATGGGTTACATGACTGTACTTGGTGCATCACCATATAGGCTCATTTATGGAAAAGCTTGCCACCTCCCGGTGGAAATTGAACATAAAGCTTATTGGGCCATCCGACAATACAATGAAGATTTCGATGCTGCGGGTGCCCACCGAAAACTTCAATTAAATGAGCTTGATGAACTCCGTAATGATGCCTTTAAAAATGCTAAAATTGCTAAGGCTCGAATGAAGAAATTTCATGACCAACACATTTTTCGCAAATTCTTTAAAATTGGTCAAAAAAATTTTCTTTATGATTTGCGCCTTCATTTATTCTTGGAAAAGTTAAGGAGTAAGTGGGTAAGCCCCTATGTTGTTACCGATATCTTTCCCCATGGTCCTATCGAAGTGAAGAACCTTACTAATGGGTCGAATTTCAAAATGAATGGCCAACAATTGAAGCCATATTTTGAGACTTTTCAAGGTGAACTAGATTGTGTGGATTTTATTGATCCACCTTCCTTTGGCTAATGAAAGCCTAGGTTCAAGTCTTTTAGGAGTAGGAATAGTTTAGGTTAGTTTTCTTCTTTCTTTCTTAGTTTTCTTAGTGTATGATTGATTTTGTTCTTAGTTTTGGTTGGTTTCATTTAGCTAAGGGTAGATTTTCACCATTTATAGTATTTTAGTTTAGCTTTTGAGTGAGGTTTCTCTTGTCGTTAGTTCTTTTTCCATTTTTTGGATTTAGTTAGGAGTAGCTAACTTGTTTTTGTGGGCCCAATCAATTGCTTCTTGGGGAGAGTCACATGCTTTTGATTTTGTGCAGGGAATCCCAACCAATTGGTACTTTCATATCACCCATTTGATTCTCTTGCCTTTGATACCTTAAGCTTTTAAAAGGGGGCTCCCGGCCATAGTTTTCATGCTTCACTCCTCTCCCCACATTGCCATATTGTTGCATTGGTTTTCCTTTTGGCATTCCTTCCCTTCCATAGCATCTAAGGAAACTTCTAAGGCAAACGAAAGTGTTTCTCGAGCCCCGAGTTCTAATGAGATGGAGGATCCAGACTACGCCGCATTCTTGCGGGCCTACACTTGCACTTCATTGTCCCGACTTCCCGCGGATGATGCCATCACTGTAGCTTTCTTGGTGGCCTCTCATCTCCTTGACGAGTCACCTCCATTTTCTTCCAGATCAACCAAGAAGGATGCCGCCGCGTCTTCCGGTTCCAAAACTTTTAAGAAATAGGCTCGCGTGCCCCACCGGGTGGCAGTTAGCAACATAGGTTGGCTTGTTCCGAACTTCTTTTGTAAGGGTCCTTGGTTTCTCGTTTCCTTGTTGTTCATGCCATCTTTGGTGTTGTATTGTTCAGTTTCGTTATTTTAATGAAATGGTGGGTTGCATAATCACTCTCATGTTGCCTTGATTCTTCCTTTTTTGTTGCTTATTGTTATACGCTGAGGACAATACATTGTTCTAAGTGGGGGGTGAGGGTCCATTGCAGAGCATTCTCCCATGTTCTTACTGTTTTGGGCCTAGTTTTTTCATTTTCGTGGAGAGTAAATCGATCTTGTGAGCTGTGTGGTTCCCTTCTTTTACGTATGGTTAGCCGACCGACCGTACGTACGGTGGTGGAAGCGTACGTATGGTTTGGCTACCGTGCATACGCTAAAGTGGAATTTATTTATTGGTTGATGGTTCAAATTTCTCGCGACCGTACGTACGGTGAACTAATGCGTACGTATGGTTCCGACCGCCTGAGCGCGCGTACGCTAGCACTCCGGCACTGTACGTACGCATTTATTCACTATATGTACAGTGCCTTAAATTTTCTATATAAACCTCTCATTTCAAATTGTGATTCATTTTTTAAACTGAGTCGACTCAGAGCTGACTCAGTGAGGGTGAGTGAGGGAGTGTTTTGAGCGTGTAGCGGAGCCTTACCAGTTTCCAGCCCTAGTCCTACTTGTCTGTGTCTGTCGTCAGCCCACCTTTAGGTATTCCTTGAGCCTTTCTTTTTTTCATTTCCTTGTTTTTCTTTTTAGTATCTATTTATTTTAGTTAGTTTAGCTAGTTCATTAGTATAGATGGCTCCGCGGACCAAGAACGTCTGCAGGACCCCTGCCACTTTTGATGGTTTTTGGTTTGCTAATAGGAAAGCCCAGCAGCGTTATGACTAGATTTTTAGTCGGAGGGGTCCAGTGCAGGAGAGAGCAACGACTCTTAAGCACTTTGACGGTGAGCCATATTTGTGGAGAGAGATGTTTGAGGCTCGCAGTTGGCTTCGGTTGGCACAGTACAGTGACCAGCATAGGACTAGGCTGGTTGTTAAACTGATGGCCAACATTAGATCACTTTCGGATGTTGCTGGGGATGAGCGCATAGTTTCCATAGTTAGGGGTAAGACCATTACCATCACCCCAGCCACGTTTGTAGAGTTCTTTGGCCTTCCTCGGGTTTATGACCCAGCTTTGAGTTAGCCCCAGCAGGGTGAGGTTGATCACGAGGTGATGGTCGTTGAGATTTGCCAGCCTGATACCCAGTGAATTTATTCTCAGAGTGAGAAGAAATTCCTTGCTCCTAGGTACTCTCCAATTTTCGTTTTCACTTGCAATTTGATCTATTCGTTAGGGCGTCGTGGGGAGGTGAGTAGGCGTAGAGGCCAGTTACTTTATGCCCTGGGGACGGGTAGGACCATTGATATTTCCCACTACATGTTTGGAGCTTTCTATAAGTCGACGGCTTTGACAAAGTCGCAGGGGGCAACCTTTCGCTGGCATGATAACCGAGTTGATTGCACGTGCCAAAGTAATAGTTCCAGATGACACTCCTTAGCTCTGGTACTTGCACTGATCACCTTGTCTACTTAGAACAGGGCTGCGGGTCAATTGGTAGGCATTCAGAGACGGGTTGAGGATTTTATTCAGGCCTAGCAACAGTAATAGCAGGTTCTCGTAGAGGGACAGCAGCCACATGCCAAGGCTGAGCCGCAGTAGGCCCATGCTAGTCTAGCATTACAGACATTTGCTCAGTTGTTAGATCAGTAGAGTGCTCATATTGAGAGGCAGACCACGGCCATTCAATTGATACAACAAACTGTTGCAGGTCTTCAGACAACCCATACCAAGCTCAGTCAGAGGTGTGCGACTTTAGAGACAGCTCATGCAACACAGATCACTGTTTTATAGACAGTTTTGGGCACTCAGATTATAGAGCTTTAGGCCTTTCAGACCGAGTTTCAAGATGAGATTCAACTTGAGTAGACACGTCAAAGTTAGATGTTGACTGATATTTTGGCCAGACTTCAAGAGGATGAGGAGCCAGAATTTCCTAACTTAGCTGTCGGTACTTCAGATCCTGCATCTCTAGGGGGGCATGATTTTCAGGATGATGATGATTTCAGACTTAGGTAGTGTAGAGTTTAGATAACATCTCATGTATTGCATCTCATGCACATCTCATGCATACATTTCATTCATCGAAGTATCTAAAACTCTGCGGCATTTTGATGTAGCCCATTTCAGTTCTATATGATTACATGCCTATTTTGAGTTTATATGATATATTTCTTTCAATGTATGTCAACTTATTGTATACAGATGTTCTTTTTCAGATATGAGTTAGTGGATAATTCATCTTTATCTATTGTATGATGGTAAGAGGTTGACGGTATTGTATGGTTTCTCTCACTATGTACTTCCCATTATTAGCATTTATTAGTGATCTATTAGTTGACCTTTCTTATTCATAGTGGATGTGTTGATTCTTCGCATGAGGGACCATAGCATGTCTTATGAGATTCATGAATGATTAGGGGTTAGCATGGGGCATGATCACAATATGATTAGCGTTGTTATTCTTTGATTTCAATATAAATGCGATATGGTTTTGATTACATTATGATGAGATGAATGTATTTACGAGCACATATCATATTAAGTAGCGTACATTGTTGACCTTTGCATCTATAACCTAATTGAGTGGAGATCATTGCCCAGTGACAGTAAAGCCTTTTGCTTCATTGGAGGGATTTTTACACTTACTCGAATGAATTCTTATTGACTTCTCACATTTGCAAATGACTTCATTATACTTGTGTTTGGCTTGTTGGTTTGATATTGATTTGCATTGATTGACACTTGTATTCTATCAAGATCCATATACACAATACTTGTTTTGGAAATGATTGCAGGCCCTCTTTGTTCACTTTGAGCCACTGAGTTTTATTGATATTTTCCTTATCTTTGTCACCACATCTTTACACCCTTTGTAATGCAATTCTAAATCCCATGGGAAAAGAGATGAGAAAAAAAGAGAAGAAGAAAAAAAATAATTAGTGGCAAGTGAAAAGTGTTCCCTTTCTTTTGATTGCAAAAAAAAAAAAAAAAAAATTGTAATACATGTGTAGAAATTGAAAGCATATGAGAAAGTGAAAAAAACAAAAAAAATAAATAAGAATGATTGATAGGTGAAGGGAGTTGACACCTCAAAGAGAGGTGATGTTGATATTGGAAGAGTCGAAAGTTGAAAAAGGATAATGGCTTTTAATGAGAATTACATGCCTTGAATCACACATGTTTTGCATCTTCACACCTTTCCTTTTCTTCGTACCATACCTTGATACCTCTTGGCCTTCCCTTACAAAGTCCTTGATGATCCAAAGTATGATTTTCAATTAAGGTCTAGATAGAATGTAAGACGATGTTTGCACATCATGTTTAATTGATATCAATGCCATAAGCATTTTATTATGAAGTCATGCTAAGTTGACACACTTACACTATATCGTCTTTCTTAGTTTGGTTTGCTCTCTTTTGTATGACTTGCATACTTACTCTTGTATTAAGAGTAGCCAGGTGAGATAAATTATGTGTTTGATTACTCTTTGAGTGTATACTCAGAGAGTGTTTGGATTAAGGCTTTAAGGTTGTCAGTGTGAAGTGAAGCATTGTACACATACACTCATGAATCTTGTCATAATGTCTTCATAGACTCATCTTGTTTGTATTGAATGTAAAGATACATTGTTTTGAGTGTTGTGATATACCCTCATGCATTTCTCCTATATTGTCCTACATCTAGGATTGTTGATTATAAGGCAATGTTTGTGGGTGTCATCACTGTAAGCCTTCACGAGACACCACTCGTCCAGTAGGGGTAACCTAGAGGTTCAAACGCTTGACGCATAGGCTAAATGCATCCGGGACTCCCATGAAAGTGGAGATTATCTTTTTGTACATATTTGTTTTATTTTTCGCATTTTGCTAAGGACTAGCAAAAGCTAGGTGGGGGTGGTGATTACACTCCAAAAGTGTAATTTAAAGTCTCTAAATAGCTATTGTTAGTCCAAGTAGGTTGTATATATGCCTCATTTTAGTATAATAATTGTTCTAATAAGTGTTTGTGGGTATTTTGCAGGTTTGGAGTGAAGAAATGGTTGATTTAAAGCAAAAGGTGCTAAAAAGTGCCTGGACCGTACGTACGTATGTACGCCTGCAAATGATTTTCCAACTTTAGAGAGCTTGGATTAGCGTAAGGCTGACCGTACGTACGGTATGCTCATCGTACATACGGTGAACAGTACCGTACATATGGTATCGGAGGCCCCTATTCAGTTTTCACTGTTATATCTCCAAAAAATGACAGGATTTTTTTGTATCTATCACCATTTTACATTAGATTGGCAGTTAGTACGAATTCTAGAGAGAGAAAGTTAGTTTTTGTTGTATTTTTCTCCGTTTTCTTCTATTTTCCTTGAAAGCAAACATCAATTTCTTTTCCAATTAATGCAAGATCTACGTTTTTTCATGCTTTCTATCATGGAATCAAGTAGCTAAATATCTCTTGGATGTTATTGTGGAGATCTACCAAGAATCTTCAAGAGCTTCAATGGAGGTCAAAAGAACTTCAATGATCTATCTTATGTTTTTCTTTAAATTCATTTCAATTGATTTGTAGATCCATAGAACACTTAGATTCATAATCTATGTTGGTAATTGCTATGCCCAATTAACTAATTGGTATAGGAATTGCATAATTGATGGTTTGTCTCTAAGATTCCTACAATTAAACATCAATTTACACTCAATTGAATATGAATTCGAGTTTCTATAGTTGAAATTTTCCGAATCAAGGATCCATGGAGTGAGCCTTGACTTGAGTTATACAAATCTCCATTGAAGACCTAGTAGAGAATTGGTGGATTGAAGCAATTGCATCAAAGATTTTCGTTAATTGTCTTTAAATCTAGTTAGAATTACTTTTAATACTTAGTTTAGTTAGGTAGTCAAAATCCTCTCATCATCAACATATTTTCGGTTTTCTTTGTAGTTCGATTCAATTTACTCAAGTGAATTTTCAATTCAAATCAATTGTTGGTTATTTGTTTATGTGACGCCTATATTTGATTTGATCCCTTAGGAGAGAATGATACCAGACACTACCGGTTTATACTTCAATCACGACACCAGCACTCTTGCAAGGAAGCTCAATTTCACAACATCTTTGGGAGTGATTCAACATTTTAGTTCGTAATTGGCTCAATACACTTCCTTATTTCTAATTTAGTATTCTGCAATTTATGTGGGACAAATAATTTTAGTGTACATGTATATTACTTTAACGGCACTGCATTGTTAATATTATGTTTCTTCTTTATCACTTTAGTGCCAATTTTATTTTTTGAATTTTTTCATATTTACAAAATTTATCTCCATCTTTCACACTTATATGACATTTTTATTGCCTATCGTATTTAGATTGGTTTTGTTATATTTTATTTTTTTATTTTCTTAGTGGTGGATTTGGGCTTAATTGCTATTAAATTGTGCTTTAGCATATTAGGTGATTACAAATTGTATTCAATATGGAGTTGCTGATTTGCTAAAATTTGATTTTGTTAGGGGTTTGACATTAGAGTAATTTTTTGATTGCGTTTAGATTTACATTTCATATGTTGAAATTTAGGATTTTTTTTAAGAGTTTTAACTTTTAGTCTATTCAAAATTTGGGATTTAGTAACAATTTTACATAAATTTTGTCCCTACTGAACAAAAATTTTGGATATGCTCCGCTCACCCCCACCTGTTAACTTCTTTTTTTTTTATAAGCCTCTCTTGACATGAAGATTATCTAATGTTGTTGGAGGACAACCTCCTCCTTAGAAAAGTAAATTTGGCCCGTGACCCATGGCTGCCTAAGGCCTCACCGAGCCTATTAAGCCCAAGCCCAGTCAAGCCAAAAATTGCTTGAGCCTTGCCAAGCTTGAATCCCCAGGGGCTAAGAATGGCAATTTAACCTAAAAAAACTCAAATCCCGCTCCAATCCACTCGGTTTAGAGTATGAATAAATAGGTTAGGGGGAGATATGGAGACTAAAATATACCCCGATGCATGCTTGAGATGACGTAAGATTTAGGTCATTGGGGCAAGATATGAGGAGTAAAATATACCCCTAATTACTCATTTTATATTTTAATAATATAAAATATGCTTAGTATATATAAATAAATGTTAGAATTTTAATGTTACTTCTTATAATTAGAATTTAAATACATTGTGTTAGTATTTGTCTAATCTATATTGTGTTTTTTTTTTTGGGAATTAGTTCTATTTCGAGGCTTTACATGGGTGTAACCCGTGCCAACGCAACCCCCCGATTAATTTAAGTGGGATGGGGATGAGAACAGGGACAGTGTGAGGGTGTTAGAACTATAGGAGGGATAGGGTTTAGCTTAACCCATAGCCCCATTATCATTCTTAACTTGGGTGGGCCTGTGATCCGCATATCAAAGTCTGGAGCAACTTGATGGCTCGGCCCACCCAAAGCCTAACCAAAAAGCCTGACAAATTTTTTAAAAAATAAAAGAAATTTAAAAAATGATAAAAAAAATACAATGATCGCTAAAAAGCCCAAAGCTCGACCTGCTTTGCCTAGCCCAAGCTTAATACCCCCTTAGGTTGTGTGTTGGGCCTAGGCCTACGGGATGGAAATTTTGCCCAACCCAATTGGGCCTAAGCACTAATTGAGTTGGGTCAGCCGGGCCATGGTTAGATGCCTATCCTGCCTTGAATACCAAGTGATGGCTCCATAATATTTTGGCCTAATGGTCATGGACTCACCTCAACTTCGGTAAGGTCACAGTTTCAATTCTCAACAGGAGTGTGGTATTTGGGATAGATAATATCTGCTTACTCCTCCTATTGAAGTCGCGATAAGAGTGTGGTGCTTGGGAAAGATAATATCTGTTTGCTTCTCCTATTGAAGTAGCGATAGGAGTGTGGTGCTTGGGAAAGATAATATCTGCTTGCTCCTCCTATCGTTTGCTCTTTGTAAAATTTAGTCTACTAACATACTAACTCTTCCGCCTCTACTAACTTCTCTCTCAACTTGCTAATTATACTTGTATTTGATCCATTCTTATACATGGTAATAACCTCACAAAATAGAAATCCTAGCATATAACAAACCAGTCTTATTTACCACAACTAAATAACAAATAGAAATAGCAAGCAAATAAGTATGAGCTTTTTACTAAAAAAATATCAAAATATGTTGATTGTACTAATATAGTAATAAAATATTGAAAATGACCAATTTAGTAGTCTTTGATAGTTTTTGTAGTTTTCATTGGACAGTGTTACCCCCTAAATTACTAACTAGATGTTTGACAATAATGAGATAAAATGTTTCACATCATGACATTGTTTGAAAAGGGAAAATAATATGCCTACAACCTTAAAATTGAGAGCTCTTATGGTAATAATCATCGTAAAAGCTAGTGATTAGAAAAATAGATAAGTAAGCAACACACACAAGCAATGATAAGGATATAGGAAATCTCCACGTTCTCTCTCTTTCTCTAAATTCACAGGCTCTATATTTAATAACAATTAATAACATGCAACATTTGAGTTGTTCAACAAAAAAAAAAAAAAAAAAAGAAACAACAACCACAACATTTGAGTTCTTCTAACTTGCTGATAGAAAACCGTCATATAATTTTTTTCACTATAGCAGAGAGAGAGAGAGAGAGAGAGAGAGAGAGAGAGAGAGAGAGAGAGAGGAACTTCTAGTTTTCTGAATTCAAAATGTGTGAACATGAAAGGGCCGCATATTATCAAGGTTAGATTCGTCCACGAGAATTGGTAAATTGTGCCATGATACTACATTTGTGATTTTCAAAATTTTGATATTAGATTGGTCAAATGAATATATCTTAATATTTTATTTGTAAAAGTCCCAATAAGTATTGTTTTAAATTCTAGAACTAAATTAACCAAATGTGGATCAAATGCCATAATTGATAATATTATACTAAGGGAGTTGAGAATTCCAGGCTACTGTGTTATTCCCTAGCCCTCCCTCACAAATGGATAGACCACCATGTAAGATAGAATTATAAGAAATAAGTATGAAAATTAACAATTTCTATACGAAGAGTTAAAGATTAAATAATAACTATAAGTTGCATGATTTTCTAGACATGTATGTATGCTAAATATGACTCAGCATTCCTAACAGATGGTAGTGGGTCCCATCGGAATTTGACAACTTTGATCGAGAAGTTAGAGATAAAAAAACAAAATCCATCATTATTGCAGGATTAAATTCAAAATTAATTTTTAACCGTTCTTATTAGTTGTATCTAAGAGATATTTTTATGAGTTCCTTGTATCTCTAAGAGATGGGAAAAAGGTGGCTAGGTAGGAGCACACTTTCTTTCTAAATATTTGTATGTTATGTGGTGGGACCCAATTAATACAAGGAAAAAGGCGGCTAAGCCTTAAAGAGGCCGGCTGTAGCAAATTTACCCAAAGCATGCATTATTCCCTTAACGTCTGATTTCATTATTTTTTTTAATATTGGTATTACAAATCATTTCCATATTTAAGAATTCTCTCTCTCTCTCTCTCTATTCACTTCTTTTTTTCATTTCAGTAATTTTTTCTCTTTCTCTTCCAGAGCTTTCTCTTTCTCTTTCTCCGTTCTTCTCACCTCTTTGATAGAAAACCTTGAATTGGGTTTTGAAACCCCCTATGCTATCACCATAGCTGGCAGAGGATCTCTATCTTTACTCACCATGTGCACATATTTTTTCTATCTCTATTGTCTTTTCTTAGCATTCCTTACTTGCTCAACTTACGAAAGAGGTTCGTAGAGATCTCGTGCAAATCAACTTAAATTCCTAAGTTTCAGATATATCAAACAACAATTTCTATCTCGATTTCTATACGGTCTCATCAACTCAGGAAGATTATCCACTGACTTCTCCATCAAACCTTTAGCCAATTCCATCTAAACTCAAGTTTTCAATATCTCATTTTTGCAATTAACTCATTTTTGTCTTTCTCCCTTTTACGAAAAATTCATACATGAGTTTAAAAACATCAACAAGCAAAGAGCTTTGTAGTATTGTCTGAGAACATTAATTCAAATTTATTCATTGTTCACCATCATCTATTGTTTCTTTGTCATGTTGTGAATAAGAACATAGAAGTAAAGAGAATGAGGAGAAGGATAAACATTAGGACACTTTCGCTTGAAAAGAGGGTAAAAAGAATGAAAAAGCAAAGTTATCAAATGAAAAAAAAAAAATATGACCGAACAGGATTCTGGAAATCGCGAGACTTTCTGGGGAGAGAGAGACAGAGGAAAAGTGTAAACCTGGTAATCATAAAGTCAAATGTGAACGTTGAAGTTTTGAATCTGCTACAGTCGGCCTCTATAAGGCTTGCCACGCGATAAGTTTTCATTGGGACACCTCACTGACCAGAGTAATAGCACAGCTATTGACAACAGCAAAATTGCTCCCTAGGTAGGGTAGGAGAAAAGCAACAATTATGAATTTAAAAAATTTTCCTAAAAAATGGGAGCCGTAAACAAAAGTCTAAGCATGCCCGAGACAATCAAAGGCACATATCTCCATCTATATATCCATCAATCAACAATCTCCTAACTACCAAACGTCCCACATTGTTTATTATAGTTATCAGAATCGAATCAGTAATTGAATAGATCAAGACATCGATTCAACAACTTATTAGTTCAACTGATTATATAATAAATAAATAATTAAAATAATCATTAAAAGATTGTAAATGAATTAAAAGATACTCTTTTCTATATAATTACTCAACATAAGTATACATGATAAATATTTATGAGAAAAAGTATAAAAATAAATAATCATAAAAACATTCAAGAGACTTCTTTTTCTCTCCAATTTAATATTTTTAAACTGTTACTTTTATTGGTATTTTTATTTTTTAAAAGAAATAGCGTAAAGTTTGATAATAATGTGTATTATTAAGATAATAATGTGCATTATTTGGGTGGCCTTTATTTTTTTTTTCTTTTTTCTACCGATACTCTCCTCTTTCTTAATATTTATTTATTTTTATTTTAGTTTATAGTTTCTACATTTTGATTTTTTTTGTAATACATATCTCGATATATCTAATTATAATATAAAAAATATCTAAAAAAATAAATTTAAGATGAAATAACCCAAGATAAGAAAGAGAGAAACGTGCATTATTTACCTAGTCCTTCTTTTATCCTCCTATTTTTTTTTTCTTCTTTGGACTTTCATTAAAAGTTTTAACTTTTTTATTTTATTTTTTATCAAAAGTTCATAAAAGACGTGTTTCTAAAAAAACAAATGGTTTTACATTTTGTGTAATTTGTGCTATTTAACTTTTTTCAAAAATCATTCGGTTCACTAAATACCGACCGATTCATTGATTTTTCAAAATACCAACAGATTATTTCAGTTCAACCCGATTCGGGTAAATTAATTAAACCATACTGTTTCATGGTCCACTTTCTAGTTCAATCAGTTGCACTGATCCATTCGATTCAGTTCTAATAACCTTGCTTTTCACAATATAAAATTGAAATACCACTTCTCCTTTTAAAGGTTGGCCAGAGCTAAGGATGGACATCGGTGTGATGACATGTCCATTATTTATAGGACTTGGATGGGAATTTTTTTTATTTTTTGTCCTATTAGATTAATAGGCCGCTTTGGAAATTGTGTTTCAAAGTTGACCTGGCCCGAAATATATATAAAAATATATGTTTTGTATTTTAATATATTCAGGTATTTAGATTTATGTTATTTAAAAAATTTTAAAGAAAAATATTTATTAAGTTTTTTTAAATTACATGGGTGGGCTTGAAAATTAAACTTTTTTTTTTTTGAGATGGTTTAGAATTTTGTTTTAGACCTAATAAAAATAAATTTTAATATATACTTGACTTGACCAATGTCTACATCTACACGTAGTCAATGAACGCATTAGAGAACAGAAAAATCTTTGGTCATTGTCTTACTAAATGTATACACAACATTTTTTTTTAATGTATGGGCCTTTGAATTGGTTTGTTTAGGTTCTCTATGCAAATCATTCACCCAAATATTAATATGTCATTAGGGTATATTTTAAATATATTTTATCTAATTATATAAATAGTTAAAAATTATATCTTTAGTCTTAAAAATTATGAAAATACAATTTTAATATTTTATACAGCCACACAAAACATGTTCAATATTTGTCTAAAGAGCATATGTTAACAAAAACCCGTATCTTTTTATACATTCAATTTACATGCTTAAATTGATGTGTGAATTGTTAGCTAGCTAAAAGAAGGTTGTAGGATCTTTACGCTGTAATCAATCACCCTCCCAACTGAGGTCAAACTAGACCCCAGCTAAGGGAAGCGGCAGCTATGGTTATTGACAGATTCGCACACATTATACACCCCTCTTCACTTTCTTCTCAACTCTTTCTAGTCCTATCAGAATCTCATTAAAGTGTGGATGTCTTTGGGGTGATTTAGAGAAGGATGATTTACAAAAAGGGTATTATTATTATTATTATTTTTTTAAATTGAGAGGCCTCGGCTACTCATAATGTACCAAGCCATGGGTGGTCTTAGGTGGTCTTTTGTGACTTTAGTTGCAAGATTTAGTAAATTAGTAGCTTACAATTGAAGAGTTCAATAAGTTAGCACACAACTCATTAGTTAATCTCTTCACCCAAAGAGTGTTGTGGTTTGGGTTTTACGGATGTGGGTGAGTTTAGCAGTTAAATTTTGCCTTTTATCAAGAGAGAGAGAGAGAGAGAGAGAGAGAGAACATTTGGACGAGTACCTAGATATATTGAGCAGGTACCAACTGTTTTATAGTTTTAAATTAATGAATTGGACCACAAATTATTAAGGATATATCCCAACAAAATCCAGAAATCAACTTGACTCGGACATTTCAATCCTCAATAATCAATTGCTCAAGAATAAATTAAGCTGAGTTTGTAATTAAAGAATGAAAGGTTGCAGCTGCAAAAAATTATTATTTATTATTTTTATTTTTTATTTGGAGCTTGGAATTAAATTATCCTTGATAAATATTTCACTCACATCCCCTCAATGGATACAATAAATATTCTAATTATGTTCAGAGAGAGAGAGAGAGAGAGAGAGGTGTAGTAAAACTTCAACCACAGATAAGGTCACATCACAAATCTTGAAAACGGTCGAAACTGGAAAATCCAACACGCAAATGACATGCAAAGTTCTGTCCTTTGGCTTTTGTCCACTCCACTGATAATAAAGCTGGAGTGTAACTTCAGCAAGGTTCATTAATAGTCACTTTCGCACGTGGGCTCGCCATGATATGGCGTTAATTTGACCCTAACTAAAGTGTGTGTTTAACTTTAGTTGCTAAGATTTTTTTTTATTCTAAAACCAGAATGTAATATTTTTAATAAAATTTACTATTTTACATAATTTAAAACTCATTGAGTAAAGAGAGGTGACATGTTTCAATAGGAAGAAATTTGAGTGTTTGATTAAAGTGTGAAAGTAGAAGTGGTGTTGATGATTATTCATAAAAAAATAGTGGTGGCCCGGTCTTTTTTTACTTTGAGATTTTAAATTTAATTCTTCAAAATGGTATAATTTTATAATCAATTATAAGATTTAAACAATTTAATTCTCTAATTCAGTGCAATGTTTATTTGCTTGCTGTTTGCATTTGTTATTTAGTTATGATAAATAAGATTAATTTGTTACATCTTTAGGATTTACGTCATGCAAAACTTTTCACCATATTTTAGTAATTTAGAAAATTGTTGATTGAAATTTTAAATTTAAATATAATCTTTAAATAGATTTTACTTTTGATAATTTAACAAAGTTTTTAGCTACATATTATAAGACATAAATGTTGATTTTTAATAAATTGCTACAATGACAACTGACAAGTTGATATAAAAGTAAGTCATTAAATGACTCACTATTCTGGAAGCCAGTGCAATTTTTCACAAAGAGCTAATTACGATTCCTTGTTCGACTTCGAACTCATGAAATTCTTACTTACAAAAAAGGAAGAGGGGCTTAATGTCGTTAAGGACGTTTAAGGTCCGTTTGACACAACTTAAATCTAAATCTTTTTATTTTGATTTGTTGGCTTATAAGAAAAAACAAGGTTGAACTTTTTTAGTAATTTGCTTTTAGAAGCTAAGATAATTAAAAAAAAACAAGAAAACTAAGAAAAATAATTTTTTTGACTTATAAATAAAAAAAGTCAGACAAAAAAAAAGGGTTTGGAGAAAAGATGAGGCCCTTAGTTAGAAAAAAAGATAAATCTCGAACAGAAATTATTCATTTTGTGCGCACAAACAATATGCATCCAATTAAGATCTATTTAGTTAGGAGAAATCTGTTTAGTTCTTTGATTATTTTACTTCACACCAAAGAAAAATAAATGCAACCAATTAAGTTAAAGGTAAGAGAGAGAGAGAGAGAGAGAGAGAGAGAGAGAGAGAGAGAGAGTGAGGCGGGGGGACAAATGTTGGAGCCAATGGGGGTTTCTGAACTTTACTTGAGCTCTTTGTTGCATGGGGAAGAGAGTGCAAGAATGGCTACGCTGAATATGCACTCCAGTAACATCAGAGTTTCAGTCAAACAACATATAAACATCTTTACATATTAGTATTAGGGTTTTGCAATATGACGCGGACACCTTTTTCTTTTTTACAATTTTTTATAGTGGTAACTAGTAGTAACTCGTGCAGTGCTATATATGCACGGGATTTGTGCAATCTAAATGCGTGGTCGAATAAATAAAAAAAAATGTGGTTTTGGCTTTAAAAAAAAAAAGTGTGGTTAAATAAAATTGTAAAATTATTTTTTTAAATTACCAAACTCTTAATAATTTATGAGGTTTTTTTTCCATAGCATCAACAATTTTTTTTATGTTTTTATGACTGGGCGTTCGGTTAGTTTGCACACACCATGATCTTGAAACCTGTGTAGTCTACTTGTCATATACAAATGAAATAATTACAAGACAAGACATTGTAGTGATTTCATAGAGTTAATAATATCTAAAAAGTTTCAAACTTATAGGCCTTGATCACTAGGTTAATTCTTCTAATTTCATAGCATGTTGAATATTTTACTTAGAAACCCACTCTAACCATGGGACACATTTTCAAATATGTAGTTTAAATCTTCTAGTTCCACCAGATCACTAACCCCTTCTAATTGAAATTGTACTCTTTACTTATTTGTTTAAAAAAATATTCTTAAATCTTGATAATTCATGGGACTTCCTTTTCTAAAAAATAGTGAATATTTTATTCAGTATCCCTAGCAGTTATTCTGGTATGCAATGGATATGTATATTCTAAAATGTCTAGTTAGTTAAACTTGTACCTTTTCAAAAAAATATTTATACATCAAAAAATTATTAATGCACGAATTTTTATTTTGTTCAAGTGCATAGCGAATATTTTATTTACTGACCCGTGCAAAGCGTGAATTTTGTGTATTCTAAAATGTACAACTATAAAAGCATAATAATACATGAATTTTTATTATTAATAGGTGTAATAAATTTTTTATTTAACTACCTGTACTAGCACTAACTCGTGTTATGCGTAAGATTTACGTATTCTAAAATGTGTAGTTAGTTAAAATTGTACTTTTTCTTTTGTTTTATATACAACAAAATTAATAATGCATAGAATTTTTCTAGTTATTATAATAAATATGTTATTTATTATTCCGTGCTAGCTGTAGGATTTATGTCTTATAAAATGTGTAGTTAATTAAAGTTGTACTATTGATTTATTGTTAAGACTATGTTGATAGTTTAATAGTGCATGAGTGTAAATGTATAGTTTGCTCACATTAAGAGTCAAATAAATTTAAAGTGCATAAAACAACCAAAGAAAAAAAAGAATAATTATCATGATCTGTGTGAATTGATATAAATTTAGCAAACCAAATGATGGATTAGTATACTTATAGGGTCTGCTCTCAGGTTCTGGTGAATTGCTCCAGTTGGCTACAGAGAGAAGTTAGGTCAAGAAATATAAGTGTGGTGCGCGTCAAAGATTCTCCGATATCAAAATTAGATTTAAGAGGACAATTGGGCAAAGTTTTCACTAGGGTTTTTGTTGTGCGTACCTTGGAGAAGAAGGCTTGAGTTTTCTTTTATACATTCATAGTTGTGGTCCCAAGTATGTCTAAGGATGATTAGTGAAAATGATCACCTTTCCATATGATTGTACATCATTGGACAGTCGGGTCATTAGCAGGGTAGTGGTGGACATGATTGTCTCCCATACGTAGTATCTTCTAGGGCGCCTGTCAGATCGACGATGGCACGATGGAGAAGGTAGTTGTTCTCCCACGCGTCTTGTCCTTTTGATAGTACATAGCCTAACCTAGTGTTAGCCATGATCCCCCATTGGTTAGGTAAGAGGGACAGTCGGCATGCTCCTGTTTGGCACTATCGACTTGGTGCCAAACCGATCGACTCCGATATGCTTAGTCATCTTTTGTTTAACATTGATAGAGTACCCCGTCATCAATGATCTCCTCGATCAATCTCTTACCAGGATTCTTATCAACACTCGCCAAATCAGTCCGATCAACTAAATTGTCTGCTTCTGGCTTCTATTCTCTAGACATACTTACATGTACACATCTTAAGTTTCTTCCATTAATTTCTTATGTGAACGTACGACAAGATGTTTGTTGGATAAAACAGATGTATTGCAGGATATGTGTAAATGGATGTAGAAAGTTTCCAAAACTTTCTGCTTTCAAAATCACACTCGCCTTGCGCTCTCTTATGGAGCATGATGTGTCCCAAGTTTACCCTAAATATCAAGCTTTACTCCAAAACTTTTACTGCACCTTATCGAGGTAGTGAATATGTATGTGGGTAGAAAGTTTGAAGAGTGGTTTTTTTAATTTTTTTATTAAGTTAATTGGTAGTTACTTATTAAGTCAAAAGTGGAAAGACTGAATCATGACCAAATGGAGAAGAAGATTAATGAATAACCTCCTTAGAGGAACTTCTTCACTATGACATACGAGTATAATAATCACAAAATGCCATACATAGTTCAGTTCAAATTGAAAGAGCAATATCTTTGTTATAGTCTTTTATCTACAACAAAGAGATAACATGGTGTATTGTTGGAGAGAATCATAATGAATCAACTGTTCATAGTTGATGCTTTATTAATATTTCAAATTTAGCTAAGAGCTATATAAAAGTTAGGTTGGAATTTTTAGATTGGAATGCCAGCCACAGGCTTATATTGGAAGGCGTAACATTATAATGCATATAGTCATAACAACGTGATATAGAATCACGTTGCCCATATCCGTGAGGTCTGACCAAGTATCTCCTGCTATTGCCTTGGGTTTTCTGGCCAAACTCTTTCCACAATCCTTCGCCCTACCAATAGCTTTGGTCATGGCTTGTTTAGCACGTTTGGGATCATTTCCTTTGACGGCTTCAACAGCTTTTGGGATGTGATCACTCACAATTGCACGGAAATGTTCCTTGCAGTTTCTTAAGGGAACCTTTAACTTTGGAATGGATTCTACAAGCTTATTGATGAGATCTAAAAAAGCGGTTGCCTTAGCCTTGGTAGCATCAATAGCAATGAGGGTTAGGACTTTGATATTTGCATTTTTGCTGCGAGGGTCCGACCGCAACGTTGAGTTACAAAGCTTTTGATAGGGCGACTTCTTGCATGTTCGGGTTATTAAATCATCTTGAGATGCAGTAGAGCATTGGTCTAAGACTAGAAAGATGGTAAGAAGAAAGACGCACCAGAGAGAACCTGACATCTGATTCATTAGGCTATTCTTGCACTACAACACGAAGATAAATGGAGGAGAAGATTGTTTGACAGATGTGAATCAAGTCAATTAGGAGTTAGCACTTCACATACAGCTCGTATTTTGTCTTAATGTGCAACCAATCTTGGTTACAATTAATTTTGAGATACTATCTATATGCCACGTGTAACCATATCTGTCCTTCCATTTACTCCCACCACATCTAAAATTGCATTTGTGGATTTTGTATTTATTAGAACAAACCCGTTCAGATCTTGTATCGTAAAAAAGGGGGCATAATTATACAGAATATCAAGACAAACCTTAGTGCTTGCAATTGAGGAGTTTTAGGGTAGGTTTAACTTTTCAACTAATTTGATACTATTATCTGTTTTAGGAAATAGAAAGATAAAGTTTATACTTTTATGACATAGGCCATAGAGTTAAAACTTGACCATATCCAAGCTTATATATATATACACACATATGAAGAAGATTCATTTTTTGAAATAATTTAGTACAATTCTCAATTTTCAAATATGTAAAATAAACTTTATACTTATTAAGATTGGTTTTAGTTGAAGCTTGATCGTAGCCAAGCTTATCTAAAGTAGATTTTTATTAGTAGTTTAAAGTGATTTAAAGCAAATCTTTGACTCGAAACCATCGCATAATAATTAAATGGCAAGCATGGTCCGGATACCGTTAATCTTTGAAAAGATGATGACATCGAAAAATTGTAATCCTTTGAGATCCTACTATGGTGTTTCGCAACCGAGCTTTGGTCGCCCTTCACTGATCTAGCCTGCTAAAAAACCAAAAAACAAAAACCCCTAAACCGTAGCTCGACGATTGACACCGGTCAATGACTTTTAATGATCTAGACCGGAGTCCTGTTGTTCACACCCACCCCATTAGCTAGTTTATAGCTAATTGGTGCCGAAGCCCGTCCAGCGACCCGCATCTGATCAGACTTAATTGGAGGTCAAATAGCTCTGAAGCTATCAAGCCGAAGTCTGGTAACCGCATCTGGCCGCTACACTTCAAAGCCCGAAACCGAAGGAAGGTCGGATATTTCCGAAGCCAGCCATTATTATCAGATGGACTCCAACAACCGCTTCTTGTCAGATAATTAGATTTTGAAGCCTCATAGCGAAATTGGTCAGATACCTCCAAAGCCGCCATCAAATCGGAGTGGAGTTCGGTGACTCATGCAGACTTAAGCCAAAGGTCGGATGTTGTCTAATGACCACATTCGATTGGCCTCCCAAGTCTTATAATTTAGAGGACGGATGCCACCAATGCCATTAATTTAGCTGGTGTCTCGAACAGGACAGGAGGAGGTCGTAAACCTCTGAAGCCCTTTTCTGAGCATAACTTTGTACCGTTCGTTGTCAATACAACTGACTATTTTTTGTTTTCTGTTTATATGTTATAATGGACAGCTGGGCAGGGTTGACACGATTTTCGCCCCCCTCCCTTCTCTCTATTCCAACCTTAATAAGTAAGACACAGACAACAGGGTGTCAATTGATTCTTGAAAACTGCACCACCCCTTCATGGGAGACTCTCGTTAAGTTTTACTTAGTAATCCCCATTTCTGCAAAACTGCTTCAAATACCCAACACACAAAAAATGAAAATAAAAATAAAAATAAAAGAAACAAATCAGTTATTGAATTGTTTCATGGCACATTATGCTGGCTTCAAAATCTCTTACATATATTCTTGCAACACTCACCTTGAATCTAAGTGGAGTGTGTCTGTGTTGAAATGCAACAAAAACTACATAACTAAAACATTAAACAGTGATTGAATTAAAGATATGTGTGACTCGTTTGCTGCAGTTTCAAAAACAGCTTTCTATTCTCGGACCATGGAAAGCAGAAAAAACAAAATAAAAAATGGTTTGCTGCATCTGAAAACTGCTTTCATAAATTTGAGAATGAAACATTTGCTGATATATTGTCAGCAGTCAAAAATAATGAAACTGTAGAAAATTTTAAAAGTATGTTTTGTTTAATTTTTCTTTTCGTTTGCTTGTATTCTCATTTCACTTGTGAGGATGAATGTTCTGTCATGTTTGCACTTTGCTTCAAGTCTCTTCACTGGAATACTCTATACTAAAGCTGAAAATCTGTGGAACTAAAATTAAACTAGAATTGTCATCAAGATTGCGAGTTCATTAGTTTTGATGTAATATCCTTTCCAATTCAACTAACCGAATGTAATGCTGGTTTCTACATTCAGACACCAATCGAAACATAATTGGCAAATGCCATACTAACCCAATGTAATATTGATCATATTAGTTACCTAGCTGAGACAAGATTCTGAATGGTCATCACTAATGAGCTTGAACTGCTGCAGTTCCTTGAGTACAAAACACTTAGGCTTCAACCATTACAAGCCTTAAAGCTTCATCTACTTTGAAGGCAGAGTTGCTAGATATTCCTATGACAGGCAGGAGCTACGCTTGGTCGAATATGCAATCAGAGGTCTGGAGCAGGCTAGGCAGGTTTCTACGTAGCAGTGACCGGCTGGATATGTACCACTGTACATAGTTGGGTTTGCAGAGGGTATTGTCCGACCATATTCCTGTCGTTTTGACTGATGAGGGTCAGGATTGGGGTCCCAAGCCCTTCAAGGTGTTCAATACTTGGTTTAATTCCACATCTTTCAGTAAGCTCATCCAATACATTTGGTCTTCTACAATTTTATCAGGATGGTCAGCTTTTGTAATATACAAGAAACTACCATTTCTAAAAGCCAAAATAAAGGAATGGAACAAAGAAAAAGTAATTGTTCCGAATCATAAGTCCAGAAAGCTTTGGCTTAAGTTGGGAGATATGAATAGTAGGTACTTTCATGCATCCATAAAGGCCAGGCTCAGAAGAAACTTCATTGGGCATTTGGTGGAAAAAGGCTTGGTCATCTTGAATCCAGATTTAATCAAACAAGCCATCTTCAATCACTTTCAAAGTGTCTTCTCTGAAGATTTTATTGAGAGGCCAAGCCTAGAAGGGGATCTACATAAGAAATTGAGCAAGGACATGCAATTATCTTTGGAAGGAAAATTTACAGAATTTGAAGTCAAACAAGCTCTTCATAGTTGTAATGGCAACAAGTCACTTGGACCGGATGGTTACAACCTTCTCTTCTGGAAGAAATACTGGGAATATACAAAAGGTGACCCTTTCTGTTTTATAGAGTAGTTTTACAGGAATGGTAAGCTTCCCAAAACCCTTAACTCTTCCTTCATTACCCTTATTCCAAAGCTGGATAACCCAGAGTCTTTGGCAGACTTCAGGCCAATCTCTCTAATTTCATCTGTCCACAAAATATTATCAAAAACACTTTCCATCTGACTGAGAAAGGTTATGGGGGGAATTATTAGTGATAATCAAACTGCATTTGTCAAAGGAAGACAAATCTTAGATGGGGTTTTGATTGCAAATGAGCTCATTGATAGGTGGAAAAAATCTAAAGTCAAAAGACTGATCATCAAGCTGGATTTTGAAAAGGCATTCGACAATGTTAATTGGAACTTCCTCTTTCATATGATGTGTAAACTAGGATTCGGAGAAAAGTGGTGCAACTGGATTAAGGAGCGTGCGTCTTCAGCTTGGTCATCCATCCTAGTCACTGGTTCCCCCACCAAGGATTTTAAACTCTCCAAAGGCCTCAGACAAGGAGACCCACTTTCTCCTTTTTCTTTTTATAAAAGTTGCCGAGGGTCTAAACACTCTTATCTCAAGAGCAAGCTCACTTGGTCTGCTAAAAGGAGTCTTAGAGGAGTCATCAAGGCAATCAGGTATCCCTTTATCTCACCTTCAATTCGTAGATGATACCTTGATTTTTAGTTCTACAGAGTTGAAAGAACTGAAAATATTAAAAAGGATTCTAAGATGCTTCGAAATTCTTTCTGGACTGAGAATAAATTTCAACAAATATGTGATCAGTGGAACTAGAATTGATTCTGAGCATATATTGAAGGCTAAGGAGATTCTAAACTGTAAAATACAAGCCCTCCCTCTAAAGTACCTTAGTCTAACCATTGGTGACAATCCAAGATTGGTAAGAAGCTGGTATGGGGTTCTCAACAAAATGAAATCTCATCCAGCCTTATGGAAAAGGAAATACATATGTCAATTGGAGGTAGACTAACCTTAATCAAATCCACCCTCCAAAACCTACCCATCTTCTATCTTTCTATGTTTAAAGCCCCTATTAAGGTTTGTAAGGAATTCAATAAGCTTCAAAGTAGATTCTTATGGGGCAATCAGGTGGCAAAAAAAGGAATACATTGCGCTAGCTGGAACAAAGTCATTAGAAGTAAACAAAAGGGAGGAGTTGGATTGACTCCTATCAGAGTGATGAATATGGCTTTGATAGCAAAGTGGTGGTGGAGATTTGCCAAGGAAAAGAATGCATTGTGGAGAAATGTTTTGTGCTCAAAGTACAAATGGGATTCTTCTAATTGGTTTCCTCCTTAAGAGCTAGGAAATGAGACCTCAGTCCTAATGAAGGACATCCTGATGGCCAAAGAGGATCAATAATCTTTCAAGACTCTTCTTAATTCTCAACTGAGTACCATTGTTGGTGATGGAAATTCAACCTTATTCTGGGATGATCCTTAGGTGGATGGAAAAGTGTTAAAGTCATTATTTCCAAGACTCTTCTCATTATCAAACTAGAAAAAGGCAAAATTTTCTGAGATCTTTCTGGTACCAGGAGTATGGGATCTTCAATTCAGGAGAAGACTTCTTGCCTGGGAAGAAATTAGTGAGAGGTAGCTAAAACTGCTAATTGAAAATATGCCCTTAAACTGAAATAATTCTGATAAACCAATTTGGTCGGCAAGTTCAGATGGCAATTTCCCAACTAGCCCCTTCTGTGAAGCTACAGAGGAGTCTATTCCTATCCTTCCCTCAGTCATGACAGCATTCTGGAAATTCTGGGCTCCATTAAAAGTAAACGTTTTCTGTTGGTTTGCTCTCCAAGGGAGGATTAAAACAAGAGCCTTCCTCTCATCCAGAAATATTCTGGATCAAAATTCAAGTATCTTTTGTGCTTTCCGGAATTGCGCATTGGAAGATTCAAATCATCTTTTATTAAAATATATGTTTGCATGGCTGGTTTGGTTAAGCATCCTAAATTGGTGGGGTTTGATTTGGGTCTCTCCACAATCAGTTGAGTAGCTATATCAATGGTGGATGGACTGTAAATCTCACAAACTGGGAATCTACATATGAGAAGTGCTATTCTTGGCTTTCATTTGGAATATATGGATGGCAAGGAACAATGCCATTTTCAACAATAAGGAAGCATCATGGGAAGATACAGTCAAAGGAATCAAACATTAGGTTTTGGTATGGATTCAAGGAAAACTAAAGGAAGTCTAGACTACCATTCCTTTTTCTACTCTATTGACTATGTTAAATTTCTTGAACCTTCACTTCTAAAGTAGCGATTTCCTTCTGATTACCAATATAGGAGTCCCGTCTTGGTTGAATTCTGTTCAACTATAGGTTAGTTCTTGGCTCTTGGTTGTCTGTAAAGCCTTATGGCTTGTAGCTGCCTTTTGTATCATTATTTCAATATTATCTTGCTTTTGCCTTTTCAAAAAAAAAAAAAAAAAACAAGCCTTGGAGACCAAGAATCAAGCCATGGGAAAGTTGAAGACCAAGATAATGCTCTCAACATCAATCTAATCCCCATTTTTCTTCTCATTCTTAAAACTGATCACCTAAGCTTTTCTTCTATTATGCTCTTCCTCTTCGTCCCCCCTTTCGTGCTTGCTTGAGACAAGAGAACACCATGGCCATGGCTAGAAGGATCTTGTAAGTCTCACCATACGGGGGATGGCTTGCAAGGCGAACCTTATAGGGTATGGCTATGTGAGTTTTCTTTCTATGTGGTGATCGTTTCCCAGTTTGCATTCTCATGCATTGCATGTCTTAAAAAAAATGTTTTATACAAATGAAGCTCTCTTGAGTTTCTTGACAAAAATGTTTTTAGAACACTCTTGTCTTGAAGCTCTCTTGAGTTTCTTAGTAAAAATTCTTTCAGAATACCCGAAAAACTCCGTTGAGTTTTGTTTCAAAAATTTTCTAAAAATTCTTTTGATTTGTTTTTTAAAAGTGGCTTTCTAAAGTTGTTTTTTAAGTACTAGTTTTCAAATCCCTAAACACTTTTTTTCTTTTGAAAAATGTTTTTTCTAAAATGCTAACTCTCTCGAGTTGTGTTCAAGACTAGATTTCACAACCCTAAACTTTCTTGAATTTCTCTCTCGAAATGGTTTTGGAAATCCCAAACTCTCTTGAGTTTCTCTGCCTATAATGGTTTTCAAAACCCTAAAATCTCTTGAATTTCTCTTTCTAAAACGTCTCCAAAATCCTAAAACCCTTTTGAGTTTCTCTCTAAAATGTCTCCAAAACCCTAAACTCTCTTGAGTTTCTCTCTCTATAAAGGTCTTCAAATCTCTACACTTCCTTGAGTTGCTTTAAAAAAATCCCTTCTAAATTGCCTTGGGTGTGTTTTACTTAAAATGACACTCTCTTAAATTGTTCTAAGAAATTCACCCTAAACCCTCTAAGGTTTGTTTTACATATAATGATACTTTTTTTTACTTATTTCCAAAAAAATCCTTGGTACAAGAATCAATTATGCTTATCAAATGAAAAGTCATCTCATAATGCATAAGATATAATTCAAAGTGTCCAACAAAGCAAGTATATCAAATCCTACATAATTCCAAACCCCTAACAAGCTTATGAAAAACATCTTTGACAATAGGTTTGGCCAATAGGTTAGCAATCATATCGCTGGTGGAGAGATGCCTTAGAACCACTTGCCCTTGTTGAATGATGTCTCGAATGAAGGGATATTAAGTATTAATGTGCTTAATCCTACCATGGCACTTGGAACCCTTGCATAAACTGTAGCAATTGTGCTATCACAATGAATCACAATAACCTCATCAAGATGCCTTGTGATGTTGAAGCTTTGCAAGAATCTCCTTAATCATATAGCCTCATGAACAACATTAGTACATGCCACATACTCTGACTCAATTGTGGATTTGGAGACATGCTGTTGTTTCTTGCTAGACCAAGAAATAACTCCACCTCCTAGTATAAAGGCATAACTCGTGACAGATTTACGTTCATCTCTATTAGCAAATCCATCTGTATCACTGTATTAGGCCAATTTGAGATTACCACCATGGTAGCATAAAATTAGCTCTGCAATCCCTCACAAATACTAGAATATCCTTTTAATTGTAGCCAATGGGTAGCCTTTAGATTACTCTGACATCGGCTAAGCATACCAACTACAAAATATTGGGTTGAGTACACATTATAGCATACATCAAACTGCCGACTACACTGGCATAGGGAACATTGACCATTTGCTTTTTCTGTTCCTCTATCTTAGGACACTACTCAATGCTGAGAATTTGACACTTGTCCATTGGAGTGTCTATGGGTCTTGAATAATGCATACGAAACAGTTCTAAAATCTTCTTTATGTAAGTCTCTTGACCTTAAGTACCTTTTAGACCTCTCTGTTAAGATCTTCACCCTAAGTATATAATCTTCCTGACCCATGTCTCTTGAGTGGTGACAATCATCTCCAAGTCATTTCCAATAACAAAATAGCATCCACATAAAGCGAGAGGATAATAAACTTATTCTTACTCCTTTGATATACACGCAATGGTCTTCTTCAGTCATCGTGAAGCCAATAAAGATAATAGCTCGATAAAATAAAAAATACCACTACATAGATGATTATTTCAGGTCATAGATGGAAGGCTTCAAGCGATAAACCTTGCATTCTTGTCCCTCTACCTGAAATCCTACTAGTTAATCTATATAGATCTCTTCGTCTAAGTCTTTATTGAGAAATGTTGTCTCCATTTTCATTTGGAACAATTCCAAATCTAAATGTGCGATGATAGCCAGGAGAAGGTGAATGGAGGAAAATCTCACCACAAGGGAGAACACCTCCTCATAATGTACACCCTTCTGTATGGGTATACCCCTTCACTACAAGGCAGGTCTTGTATTTTTCAATTGACCTATCAGCCTTGCGCTTGATCTTTAAGACCCATTTATTGCCAATGGTCTTGTGCCGAGACAAAAGATCAACTAACTCTCATACATTATTCTTAGCCATTGAGCTCATCTTTTCCAACATAGCAACTAGCCATTTCTCAAAAGTAGGTGAAGTTATAGCTTCATAGTAAGAAGCTGGCTCATCAGGATTCACATATATACTTTTGAATAACTCTCCTTCACTTTTGAAGTGACAACGAGGAAATATTCCTTTAGTGCTTCTTCTTAACTATAAATCCTGAGAGTCATCCATCTCATAGGCTTCTTTGGTGGCTTTCCCCCTTCGCTACTTTCTTAAGATTGAAATGGAAGTCAAGGAACCTATAGACAAAACGCTGGCTCATCTAGATCAAATCTTCCATTGGCAGCCAACAACATCGATTTCAGAGCCTAAAACCAGCAAAGCGAGCAAGTTTGGAAATGAGGGACTCATAATGGTACACTCCTACTAGGTAAGGGACCGCTCCTACTGTCTTCAATAACTACAGGATGAGGTTAGGATTTTTCATCATGCCTATGAGATAAAGGTGCGTCCTTTAACTCATAAAGTTTAAGATCCTTCTTAATTTCACCAATGCTTGGGACATCTTCCTCTAGGAAATCAACATCGCGTAACTCAATCTTAGTCATTCCCCCATCTAGGTGTTCACCGTACATAATATAGGCCTTAGAGTGTTCTAAATACCTAAAAATAACATATTTATTAGCTTTAGGACCTAATCTCCCATACTTATGGGAGGAATTGTGAACATACCCAACAGATCCCTATGGGCACAAGCCATTTAACATAGGCTTCTTGCTTTTCCGTAACTCGTATGAAGTAATAGGAACTAACTTTGAAGCACTAGGCTATAGATGTAGACAACATTCAAAAGACCATCTCCCAAAAACTTATTCGGAGGTTTGCTTGCGCCATCATTGAGCTAACCACATCTAGAAGAGTGTGATTCCTTCTCTTTGCAACACCATTTTATTACAGAGTACGAGGAATCATTAACTGCCTATGTATCCCCTTTTCCTTAGATATATCTTTGAATTGACCAGACAAATATTCTTGACCTCTATCAGTACGAAAAACTTTTTAAGTCTTTTTTTAATTAATTTTGAACCTCTGCTACAAAGCATGTGAAATAATTCAAAACCTCGTAGTGGTGAGCCAACAAAAACATTGAACCAAAAAATTGAGATAAGTCATTTATAAATGTAATAAAGTAGGATGCACAATGTCATGCCTTAATATTCATTAGTCTGTATTTGTCAAAATGGACTAGCTTTAGTAGATGGAAACTTAATTGCATTACCAAAAGGCTTTCTACATGACTTTCTAGCTAAACAAGGCTCACAAATAGATAGGCTTGCTTTGGCAAGAGAGCCCAAAAGTCTTTTTCTAGCCAGTTTAGCCATTCTTTCTTGTTCTATGTGACCAAGTCTAGCATTCCATTTATTTGAATTAGACTAGCATTCCATTTATTTGAATTAGACATCACATCAGAAGAAAAATATGCAACACAAATAGCATAATTATTTTAATCCAAATCCAGTATAACGAAATCATCCCTTAATGCACCATGACCATAAAGCTTATAAGCATCCTATTTTTGCCCGCTCGGTAAGTTTTGATCCCAATCATTCCTCGAGTAAAACATCACAATACTGTTAAGCTTAAATCGGCTTTTTAGAACTCAAGTCAAGTTAAAGATATCGGTTTTGAGCCCCAAGGATCCCATCCAAAGCCAAAACTACCAATGCCCTTGGACTTTCCAGGCAGCTTTCTGAGACTAAACGGCTTTCAAAACCAATCGCTAACACTGTTAGAGTGACAGAAACACTCGTAAACCTTAAGCAGTTTACTTTTGGTGCCTGCTAGCCCATCAATGTAGAATGTCGGTTATTCCCCTTGGCATTAGGCAGCTTCCCGAGGTTGGGTGATCTCTGGAACCAATTGCCAAAACCGTCGAAGTGGTAGAAGCACTTGTAAGCACCCCATTTTTTTTTTCGCTCGACAATCTCTGACCCCACCAAACTCACATTCAACTTCACAGACACATTCGAGCCCAAACTGGCTTTTTAAACTCCAGTCCACTCAATCAATTGTATCCTAGGCCCACTGGGCCCAATTAAGCCAGATGACTAGAATGTCTCCTTGGCATCTCCTCGCAATCAGGTAGCTTTCTGAGACTGGGCGGTCTCGGGAACCAACACCACACAGGAAGCTTTCTAAGACTAGATAGTCTCAGGAACCAACACTATACAGGTAGCTTTTTGAGACCGGATAGTCTCGGGAACCAATACCACACAGGTAGCTTTTTGAGACTAGGCGGTCTCGAAAATTAACACTACATCAATTATAAGCGGTTCACTTTTGGCGCCTGCTAGCTTGCCAATATAAAATGTCCGCTATTGGCACGTCTTTTGAGAAAGTATAAAATCCCTTGAAGACAAGAGTCCACTTAGTCAAATTCTAGGTAGGTACGTTCACCGAGAAGGTATAGAATTCTTGGAAATGATAGGTCCTTATCAGTACATCTTAAAGAAATCGAGATGGAAAGTCCATATCAAATCCACATCGGTCAACATCAACGCTTGGTAGCTTGTTTTGGTGAAAAATGACCATATCGCCCTTGGTGGGCCCCACTCGACACGCTATTCGAGAAAGTACTTAAGTCCGTAGAGCAGTAAGGCTACCCTTCCAATACTATCCCTAGGCAGTTTTGTGTGCTCAGAAGGACACTCAAACCAACTCTAGACCAATTCTGGTGACTCCCAGTCAAAATGAACATTTTAACCCTAGGGGCCTGGTCACCCTCATCAACAACACCGGCTTTGGGTATTAAACCAGTAAATTCTTGGGGCACTCGGAGGAGTGTTCCCAACCTCCAAATGCTATCTAGGACCGTTTCAAAATTTCTCGGGTAAAATGACCGTTTTACCCATGGCAAGCCGATCATCCCTTTTAACCAAATCGGCTCTGGGTATCAAATTGGTAATCCCTGGGACACTCCTAATAGTGTCCCCAAACCTTCAAATCCCATTCCAGTTAACTTTGGACCATTCTAGTGTTTTCTAAGTAAAATGGCCATTTTGCCCCTTTCAACCACACCAATTCTCGGTATCAAACCAGAAACCTCTAGGGCACTCCCTCGAGTGTCCCTATCCTTTTCTAGCTAGGTCCCCTGACCCGGCACCTTTCCAAATCAAATCAGGATTTTTCAGAGCCACTTGTAGTCGAGCCTGGCCAAAAAATGGCTTAGATACTCCAAGTGGCACCTAGATCTTTGCCTTGTAGCCCAAGGTCAGATATTCCTCAAAGATCACTTCCATACAGGGATGGTGCCACTATGTGAGTGGCGCTAGGCCAAATTTTGGCTAGGCGCCACTCCTCTATTTTTTGCTTATAAATACAGTGCACCCCCAGCATATTCTAGGTCTAAAAAATTGCAAAACAAACTCTGCCTCCCTCAAGACACCCCCTGAAAATCCCCAAAACCCTAGATTCCAAGCCTCCAAGGGAGCCTCCATCAAACTCTAGCCTATACACTCTAAACCTAGGCCCCCAAAACCATTGGAGGCCATCTTCAACCCATTCAAAGCTCTTGAAGCCCTCTCAAGTCCAAGACAAAGTTTCCATAGAAGCTTGAAAAAGATTAAAGTCTAGGTAGGGTTTCTTTAAGTTTATGCTCTCCCTCTCTCTCTCTTCTCCCTTCTAGTCCACTTGGACTATTTTCTATTTTAATCCTCATTTTCTACCTCCTCTTCTTGCATGCTTGAAATAAGAGGACTTTGGGTCCATGCCTATAAAAAGCCTTAGGGAGATTACCGGTCGGGGGCCTTCCTATAATCTACCTTGTGATAGTGTGGTCTCGAGCTCTCTTGATTATGTGGTGAAACCTTAAACCTTATACATTCATGACCCTTTACACTATAATTGTCATGATCATGCATTATTTGCAATTGCTTTGTTTCAAACTCACAATCCTATGGTAATTCAAACATTTTTTTGGTTTTTCTAGGAAAGTGACATATTCAAAGTGTCCATCAAGGTCTAGAATCTGAACCGGCTCCTCAACATAACTCAAATCATCTTCTAACTCTACTGGTTACTGAACCAACACATGAGACAAATCTGATACATACTTCCTTAACATAGATACATGAAATGTAATATCCCGAACCTCTATTTATTTGTACTAATGAGAATTTCTAGTATTTGCATTGTTTAATATTAATTATTGCCTCATTTGAGTGACCAATGGGAGCTTATGTTGTAGCTTAAGCCTATAGGGTGAGACACATGGGATTATTTCCATGTGTATCATCTTATATACTCTTATATATACATAAAACAAACACACGCACGGGGGAGATACACACACCAGACCAGTTGAGAGAGGGAAAGAGGGAGGAGAAAGAGGGAAAGGGAGATTGAAGGAAGAAGAGCTTGAAGGAGAGGTGAAGGAAGAGATTGAAACCATTAGAAGACTTGGGCAAGCTTGAAGAAAGGTAGGGTTTCACCTCTCTCTATAATTATATATGTGTATCTATCTTTGAGGGTTGTGTTATTGGGTTGTTGTGGGTGATTTTTTTGAGTCCCAAATTGGCTAAATATAGAGTGTTGTAAACCCCATTGAAAAATTTGAGAGTTTGGGATTGAAATCCCCAACTTATGCAAGTTAGGGCTTGGATTTCTAAAACCCCGGATCCCTTCGTTTTACTTGTTTAAAGTGTTTGATTTTGAGTTATCGTGGTCTTCTTGGGTCAATCTTTGGACCCTAGAAGCATTGGAAGGGTTTGTGAGAGTTTTGATGGAGTTTGGTTTTGGTTTGAGTGAGGTTTGGGGATTTTCGGGTTTGAAATCTGGGTTTTTAGCTTTGGAGGCGACTCTTTTGCTTCTAGAGCCGACACTTTTACCTAGAGAACTCCCAGATTCATCCATTTAGCTTTGGAGTCGACACTTTTGCTTCTGGAGCTGACCCCTTTGTCTAGTCCCTGGTTTCACCTTCCAACTCAGATTCTGTTTAGTAAAATGGACATAACTTTCTCTAAAAACCTCAGATTGATGCACCGTTTAAAGCATTAAAAAGTAGACTCATAGACCTTTGTGCTCATATAAAATTTGTAGTCTAATTCCTTATAGATTGAGAGATGTTGAATTTTGAAATTGATCTAAAATTCTATCAGTAACATTCTTCTTCCAAACTTTTAGCCCATTTTTTATGGGGCGTAACTTCTTCATCCGAATTATGTTTTTAGCCCATAACCTATCAAATTAAAGCTCTTTAAGCCTACTTTCAAATGGAACTAACCTAGAGTGTGAACTCTTCCTTGAGAAGTGTTTAAGACGCAATGAAGAAGTCAATGTCTCGGCTTCCATGTTCAAACCTTAACCTTATGTTCTCATTTTACATTAAGGCCTTATCCTAGGGTTTAGCCTCGCTCTCCCGTTGTTCGAGTGAGGTGTTGTTGAGTCGGGGTTGAGGGACTTATGTGTTTAGCCTCAGTTTACATGTTATTGCTTTGCCATATAGTCTTGTATTCGTGTTTCTCTACTTCCATGTGTATTTTGTGTAGGAACGCCTAGTTTAGCGCCCGTTCTATTGGAGAGAGATGAGTAACGATATGCCATGAGTAAAACTCTATTAATTTTCAAATGTTTTAAATTCACCTCCATATTATGCAATGTTTTTCACACATTTTCAATGCATCAATGCTATGTTCAACTACAAATGTCATATTTCAAATGCATGCAAGTTATATTTATGTTATGAATGAAAACCATGGACTATAATATTTAAATGGAAGAGATGCTAAGTTTCCAATATATAGTACCAACTCGGGTCTTCTCGTGGCGAGACCATAATATAGCAAGATAGTCCTACGCTAGGGGACATGAAATAAACTACGCTAGTCCTACGCTAGGGGACGTGAAAGAAACTATGCTAATCCTACGCTAGGGGACGTGAAATAAACTATTCTAGTCCTACGCTAAGGGACGTAAAATAAACTATGCTAGTCTTACGCTAGGGGATGTGAAAGAAACTATGCTAGTCCTAAGATAGGGGACATGAAATAAACTATTGACATGTAAGGTCTTCTCATGGCAAGACTTTAATCTAGCCCGACAGTCCTAAGATGGGGGACGTGAAACAAACCATCGATATGTAAGGTCTTTCGTGGCAAGACCCTAAACTAACAATGATAGTCATACGTTAGGGGATACGAAATAATCTACTGCCATGTTGGGAGACTTTCCTTGGCTTAAAATTCTAGTTGTGACTTTTATGGTTACCATAACTGAGCATAGCTCTTATGATTGACTGAAAAAGCCTATGTGTGACCTTTATGGTTACTAATTGAGCCCAGCTCTTATAATAAGCTTATGCGTGACCTTTATGGTTACTATGTTGGCCTAAAGAGCCTATGCGTGACCTTCATGGTTATTATGTTGACCTAAAAAGCCTTACGCGTGACTCTTGTGGTTACTATGATGCCCAATACTAGAAAAACCTCTTAAGTGGGGTGAAGTGAGGGATACAGTTGCCTAATATAAAGACATGACACGCTTATATTCTAGAATGAGTAATATGATATGCCTTACAATATCATGCCATGACATGCTTATGACAGCTACGTTATACCTTACGAAATCATGTTATGTGTTATGCCTCACTCTTATGATACAATATTCTAAATGATGTAGTATCTCAATGTGATACTTATGTTACCTACATTTCCAAAGCTACACTTTATAAGTTACTAAGAATGGTAATATTTGATGTATCCTATATTATACGGCGAACCAAGATGTACGCTTATAAGATATGGTATGTTATACTCATGACAAGTTATGTTACGCTCAAATAGTTCATGCTACAACACATCGACCTCTCTTCTTCAACATTATGTTTTAGAAATGATGAAATGTTTAATACAAAAGCCTATGCTTCAAGTGTCTTTAAGATTATACTTATGCGATTCTAAGTTCATGCCACTTATGCATAAATGTACCTTTATTGTCATGTACATTAAATATAAGTGTAGTCTATGGTATTTTATGCCCGTGCGTTATTGTTACTCACTAAGCATTAGCTTATGTTTTTTTAAAAATATTTTCAGGTGAACAAACGGGGAGGCCTTAAAGGAGGCCTATTACATGGACATTTGGATTGCAGCCCACAGGCCTTATGTTATGTACTGATATAGGGGTTGGACCATAATGTTTTGTAATATTATAATGTTATAACTGTGGTGACCTTTGATAGGCCCACCTTATAGAATGATTATGTTTCTGAGATTAGGCACAACTCTACTATGTATGACACACGTTTTACTTTACGTTTATAACGATTTAAATTCTGCAATTATGTATCTTTTAAATGATAAATGCACAGGTGTCAACCGGGTTATGCAATGCGGCTTTAGGTAGTCAAGTTACTGGCCGGTCATGCACCCTAAATCTGTATAGATCGGGTTGCGGGTCGTGACATGAAAAATATTGTGTAGCTTGGACATCTCCGAAAGTAAATCTAACCTGTAAGTCATAGCACCAACTCTTTCCATAATAGTATACGACCTAATGTATCTTAAATTCAATTTACCCTTCCTTTCAAATCTCAACACACCTTTCTATGGTGAAACTTTAAGAAAAATTTGATCTCCCACCTTGAATTCAAGTTCACGCCATTGGTTATCGGCATAACTTTTGTACCTACTCTGTGCCATCTTCAAATGCTCTTGAACTGTCTTGATTTTTTCGATGGTGTCTTGCATCATCTTCGGACTCAACAACTTTCTTCACTGACTTCACTCTAACATAACAGAGTCCTACATCTTCTACCATACAATACTTCGAACAGTGTCATACCAGTGCTAGATTGATAACTGTTATTATACGCAAATTTCATCAAAGCAATGTAGTTATCCAACTACCTTTGAAATCTAGCATACAAGCTTTCAGCATATCTACAAAAGTCTGAATAGTCTTCTTAAACTGTCCATATGTCTGGGGATGAAAGCCCGTACTAAACTTTAATGCTGTACCCATAGCTTGCTGAGGACTCGACCAAAATCTCAAAATAAACCTTAGATCCCTGTCCAAAACTATAGATACTGGTGTTTCATACAGTCTGACAACCTCATTCACATATAACTTAGCATACTTCTCCAGTATATAAGTAATCTTTACTAGAAGAAAATGAGCTGACTTAGTCAATCTGTCCACAATAACCCATACAAAATCATATCTACTAGGAGTTTTCGATAGTCTCACAACAAAATCCATAGTGATATGCTCCCGCTTCCATGGAGGTATCGAGAGAGGTTGTAACAAACCTGCTGGTCTTGGATGCTCAACTTTCACCTACTAGCAAGTTATAAATTTTGCCATGATTTTAGTAATATCCTTCTTCATACCTGGCCACCAGTATATCTCTAGAAGATCTTTATACATCTTGGTACTTCCTGAATGCATAGTATATAATGAGTGATGTGCCTCCTCTAAATTACATTCTTTAAGGTTGAATGATTAGGTACACAAAAGTGATTTTCCAACATCAAGGTACCATCATCAGGAATAGAGAAATCAATGCTTATCTTCTCTGCCACCTCTTGTCTAATCTTCATCAATTGCTCATTTTGCATTTCAGATTCGATCAAGCAACAATAGTCTCACTCGAAAATGAGCTAACATGATATCAGTACCTTTTTGTTCAAACTCGACTCCTAAAGAAGTCACTTCCGCATATAATTCTATCAGATGACATCACATTCAAGCTAGTCTACTTAAAGACTTCTGACTCAAAGTATTGGCCACTACATTGGCTCTTCCTGGATGGTAATGAATCACACATTCCTAGTATTTGATTAGTTCCATCCATCTCCACTCTCGTGTATTCAAGTCTCGTTGAGTGAATAGATACTTTAAGCTTTGGTGATTCGTACAAATTTCACAAGGTTCCCCATACAAATAATGCCTCCATATCTTTAATGCAAAAACTACAGTTGCTAGCTCCAAATCATGAATAAGATAGTTCCTTTCATGTATCTTCAACTATCTCGAAGCATAAGCGATTACCCTTCATCGCTGCATTAGCATACACTCCAAGCCTTGATGCAAAGCATCCCTATAGACCACAAAGTCTCCCTTCCAGAAAGGAATTGTTAATATTGGTGCTGAAGTCAATTTGATCTTCAACTCCTAGAAACTACGCCCATAATCAACAGTCCATTCAAAGGCCACATCCTTACGAGTCAACTGTGTTAAAGGAACCGCAATAGATGAAAAATCCTGTATGAAGCTTTGATAGTAACTTGCTAATCCCAAAAAACTTCTAACCTTTGAAACATTCTTCGGTTGTTCTCAGTTCATAATAGCCTCAGTTTTTCTTGAATCAACATTAATTCCTTCAGCAAATATCACATGCCCCAAAAACACTACTTTATCAAGCCAAAATTCACACTTACTGAACTTAGCATATAATTGCTTATTTCACAAGCTTTGCAATACAAATCATAAATGATTCTTATGCTCTTCCTGATTACGAGAATATATCAATATATCATCAATAAAAACAATCACAAAAGAATCAAGAAAAGGTTAAAATACCCGGTTCATCAAATCCATGAAGATAGCAGTGCATTAGTCACTCCAAAAGGCATCACCAAGAATTTATAATGACCATATCGAGTACGGAATACGGCCTTTGATACATCATTGTCTTTTACTATCAATTGTTGATATCTGGATCTCAAATCAATCTTTGAAAACACTGTAGCTCCTTGTAATTAATCAAACAAATCATCAATCCGACATAAAGGATATTTATTCTTTACAGTAACCTAATTCAACTGCTGGTAATCAATACACAATCTCATGGTGCCATCCTTCTTCTTCACAAACAAAACTGGTGCTCCCCATAGCGATACCCTTGGCTGAATCAATCCCTTATCAAGCAAGTCTTGCAATTGAAGTTTCAACTCCTTCAATTTGGAATTAAAATCCGTATAGTTCTCGATAACAATTCAATAGAAAAGTCCACTTGCCTGTCTGGTACCACCCGTGGAAGCTCATCTGAAAAGACATCTAGAAAGTCTCGAACCATAGGACTATCAGATAACTTTAATTCTGATTTGGTAGTGTCAACTACATATGCAAGATATCCTTCACATCATTTCTGTAACAGCTTCTTAGCTTCCAAAACTGATAACAAACAAGTCGAAACTATATCTCTTTCCCCTTGGAATATGAATTCTACCTCATTCGACATTCTAAAAATAACTTCTTTTTTAAAGCAATTAATAGACGCATGATACGAAGATAACCAATCCATCCCCAATATCAAATCAAAGTCATGAATAACCAACTGAATTAAGTCAACTGCCAACTCTTTACCCCCAATCTTCACCACACAATCTTTATATATCATGTCTACTACTATCATATCTCTCATCGGTATAGATACAAGTAAAACTCATGACAATGAACTACATGGTCTATCCAAATGCATACTAAATATAATAGAAATAAATGAATGTGTAGAACTAGGATCTAACAATATATATGCCTCTTTATCTGCTACAGATAACATACCTGTCACAACATTTGGAGTAGCATGCGCATCCCTCAGCGTCATGATATAGACTTGTGCTTGAGTGCATGATTCAGGCATCATAGCCTCTCCCCATTGTGAAATTCTTATTTCTCCCCTGCTTCCACTAGCCACATTACCTTATGATGAATGCTGCCACAAGATTCTGAGGATAGTGCTGTGCTATGTTTCCCAGCTGTTCACACTGACGGCATTTATCAATCCACGGTACCAGACAATCTCTAAAACTATACCCCTCAACCCCACATTGATAGCAAACGATTCCCCCGGTGCTACCCTCTAAAGATTTCGAACTAGCAGACCTAACTGGTGGTTTCCATGCTTCTCAACGCCCAAAACTTCATGTGCTTCTTGTATTATTGAGCCATGAACTACCCAATCCAGGATTAAATTGTACTCATCTTTGTTCTAGAGTTAGAGCAGATTTTGAAAGTCTCTGTCGTGAAGTACCAGCTCCCAAATCAAACCTCCCCTTCTTGAATTGTTCTCGTCTTCCTAACATCTCCTTCATGTCATGTTCCACGATCTTAGATTTGTTCACCAATTCCACATATATGGTGATCTCAAATGCAGAAACTCGAGACCTGATTGGTAGTTCCAAGCCCTGTTGGAATCTTCCCACTTGGTATCTGTAGTGCGTTCTAAGTCGGTTACAAATCTGGACAAGGCTGTGAACTGCTCTTCATATTCTATTGCTGACATCTTTTTTTGCTTCAATAAAATGAATTCTTGCTCTTTTTAGTAATGGTAAATGAGAGGAAAGTATTGCTCATTAAATACTTTCACAAATTGTTCCCACATAAGTGGTACTCCTTCGGTTTGAGCATTCGTCATTCATCTCATGGCTTTCCACCAATTCCGTGCCTGCCCTTGAAGCATAAACATAGCCAAAGATAGCTTCTGTTCATCAGTTATCCTCATCATTTCAAACATAATTTCCAGCTTCCTTAGCCACTCCTTAGCCACTAATAGATCAGTTAACCCCATAAATTATGGGGGATTCAGTTTCATAAATAGCTCTGGCAAGGTCGTATTCCTTGGCACTAATCTTGCCACCTGATACTCCATATACTGTGCCATCATATTTGCAAGTCTGTTGGTTGCATCAGGTTGATTCTGGACACGTGGTTCGTGCTATCCTTGCTCCACACTCCCCTAACTGAAATTAATGAATCTCCTCCTTCCATTGCCCTCTGTGGCATTCTTTCTGTATCAAATCAGAATAAGTACATAATATATGTATAGTTCACACACTCCTTAATGACCTAACCAACACTGACAACACCCTACAGTTCATTACACTCTAGAGAGCAACTCAACACCATAACTTTAGTACACAATGATGCTATGAAACACAATTCTGATACAAACCATAGCTTTAATACCAAGCTATCACACCCTTATCCCATTTAGAAATCATTAATGTCACATTAGGCAATGTGTGATTGCACAGGTCACCATACCTGCGAACAATACCTTAACATACACCCGAAAAAGAACACATCAAAATATACACTAATGATATAAATAAACAACAACTGTCCTCGCATACCATAATGGACATCAAAAGTAAACCATAAACCATTTACATCCTTACAAACTCAGGTACATAACAAACTCTCATATCTCAAGCTAACATGAGGCAAAATACAAATATTCCTCAAATCTCAACGTCTTATACCAATATGATGAAAAACTGAAAGCAAAATAGCAAGAGCTTTCCCAAGCCCCGAGACATAACATTCTGACGCTGAAATGAATACTATTGCGGCTAAGACCAAGACTACAGTGAAACAAACCGTCATCTCCACGTTACCTATCAAAAACAGTCTGTGTGGGTGTGAGCTAATTGTTAATGTGCTCATGGTAGATAATAAAACTCATAAAAAATGATATATACAATATCATATAATCAACTATTAATAGATAATCCACCAATCGGTGATATATAATTATCCTCTCATCACCACCAACAATATAATATGCTTCATGAAATGCAATATCTCTTATGATGGAATGCATGAAACACTCGAATGTGCATGCGATTTAGATAACATTGGCCCAATATATAGATGACTCATTATCAAGGAATGCCCACCGTAGCACCCCTAGGATAGTCCACTGTGACTAAACTTTTGGTTAGCCCATCATGGCTAACTCTCTTTAGTGCAATGCAAGGTATACAATATGGATGGTATGCAATGCCACCCCATATATCTATAATTACCAATGTCTCCACATAACTCTTCATATGTATAAACACAAATTTCACCTCATATATGAACACCATTAACAGTTCATATGAATTCACTGCTACCTTACATATAAAAAATAAACAATCCATTCAATATTAATAAGACTATCTTATATTTCCACATGTCACTGCACACACACCCAATAAAGTTATTACTTAGTAAATGTTGAAAGCTCTTGACCCTTCTAGCACCTAACACCCAAAACCATGTTAGATTAGGAGATATAATTCAAAATTTTTAAACAACACACAATCATGATCCATAATCCCCTAACATGAGATATGTAATGCCAATGAGGTATTCAAACACGATGTTACAATGTAATATAACTTAAACGTACCAAATCCTAACATGGACAACTTCGTGAGCTTATATCAAATAATTCCAAAAATTGGAGAATACAAAATAGACATATCAAAGAGTATCCAGACCAAATGTCACATTTATTGAACAAGCTTAAGTATTTATTTTGGTATTTATAAACTAGGGCAGTGGTGCAGAAGTGAGAATTTAATTATAGATGGTCCACTTTTTAGCGGTTCTTAACATTGGCAAACGACATCAAAATGACCTAAAATTTTGTTTATACTCTCATCCAAATTTCTAATAGATACAGTAACAATTTCACAATGTTTTGACTACTCTAACTTGGTCGAACGTTCTTGTTAAGGTAGGGGTCGTATATCAAGGTAACAAATTTCAACAGTAATAATCTAAATTCTAAAATTCACCATAATTCAAAAATACAATATTTTTTTAGTAAAACCAAAGCTCAAATTACTTTTAAAACTCTAAATTCAAGTGTTCAAAGATTCATCTAAAAATAATATTTTTAACAAAACCAATTCGTCATAAAATAGCAAACATAACTCATTCATGCAAAATATGAAGACTTTAGGCTTCCACTATGGATAGCCCCAACCACCCCTCTCTTCCATCATCTTCCTCCACCTCCTCTCATGAAATCAAACATAGTAGCATGTACTAAACCATAGAAATGCAATAGATTAAGCAAGAACATAATGAATCTTACCTCAATTGATGAATACAAGTTGGGTGTAAGTTTTTTCCTTGAATTCCTTTCAAATTCTCTTCTTTCCTCTTCTCTCTCTCTCTCTCTCTCTATGATGGTAGCCAATTTTCTTCTTCTTTCTCCCATGATGCTAGGCCACCCACCCTCTATTAGCTTTTCCTTCTTTTTTTTTTTCCTTTTCTTTATTTTCCCACTAGTCTTGTCCCCCTCTTGTCTTCTCTCTCTTTCTCTCCACCGAAAGCCTCTCTTCTCTTGTGACTAGCAAGCCAAAATAGGTACAAGAATGTATCTAACACCCTTAAGTGTCCCATGCACACACTCACTATTGACTCGCCACTCAACTCACCAATTGCCCCACATAATTTTACATACCAATTAACTATGCAATAAATGTAATTAGTTACTTAAGAAATTATGAGATTAGTGTCTCACAGTTAAACTTGTCTTAACAAAAATGGCTAGACACTTAACATTTTCAAAAATTGTTTTCTAAAAACTCACAACCCTAAGATGATCCTAACCCTCTCATGGTTAGGGTTTCCAAGAAAAAGTGATACATTAAATGAAACCTTCAAGGTTCATATTAGGGTTCCAATACCGTAAGTGTTTTTAAAATCTCTTTCCAAAATGATTTTCAAGATTCACATTCTTGAAGAAACCCTAGTCCTTCTATGGTTAAAGTTGTCCGAGAAAGAGTGAGATATTCAATTAAGGTTTCCTAACCCTAAGAGTTTTCAAAACCTCTCAAGGCTCTCATGAGTCTATTTTCAAATCGTGCTCTTGCACGAACTACGAATGATCTGATTCTTGCTAAATAAGATATGTAGGCAACCTTTACAGGTGCGGTCATAACCTTCATTTCAAGTCAAATATCATTTTTCAAAACATTCTTTCTTCCAAAATTACCTTTTAAAATCAAGTTTAAAAAACTTTCAACTTTTTCAAAAATCTTCCATGCATCATGTATCATTCATCCCAAAAGTGATAACCAAACCCCATTTTCAAAACTTTAAAAGTGGATATTAAGTGACCGATGATTTAAGTGTGTGAATTAAAAGTGAATAGGCATGTAAGTCCGAAAGTGCGAGGTAGAGTGATAATCTTACGATATCTTCCCCATACGTAACCAACCCTCAGACTATAGAGTTTTATTTCGAAGACTAATCTAGAGACACATTTCAAAAGGGCTTTAAAACACTTTTAAAAGGTTGTTAAAAATCTCTTTTCTAAAAACCTTCCTAAGAAGGCAATTTCAAAACATTTTGAAAAACCTAAGTTTAATCTTCAAATTATACTTAGTTTTGGTGACCTAGCCATCTTTAATTAAGTCAGGTGGCAACTCCAAATTCTTCCAAAAAGCCCTTATTCACAAGCTCAAACCCCTGTCGCACTTGTTCTTTCAAGGTAAGCTGAGTTCTAATAGGGAGAGTACCGTGCTTTTCCCGAGCCAAGAGGGCTTTGGGTAAAAACTAGGGCACGACAGCTGCTACTCCGGTGGGGACACTTAGAGGGTTAGGCCATTGTTATGTCTCTTCGCTCTTCACTCACCCAGAATCTCTGGTTACTTTGCCCAGTTTTATCCACTTTTTAAAATTTTTTAAAAACCATGGTTTCAAAGAGTTTTCAAAAATGATAAACTTGTAAAATCAAACATTACTTTCCCAAAAGTTTTCAAATAGTGTCATCACTTGTATTCATTGTCTATTATTCATGCTCTTGCATAGATTTCTACATTTATGCTCTTGCATTGATCTCCACATTCATGATCTTGCATTGATTTTCATATTTTTGCTCTTGCATTGATCATTTATATATCTTGCATTGAGTTTATTAAAAAGTACTAACTCTTTGTCTTTCTTTTGTAGGTGAACCCTTGTTCACACTACTCTATGCTATGTGAATCCTTTAACTACCATGAATGCATGAATGTTACATGAAGGATGAAATCCGTTGATGGGCTCTTTCCTCTACTTGTGAAAATTCCACACACACAAAGCGCGAATCACAAAGCATATGCATACATTCTTGCATTTAACCCATTACTACCTTCTAGTTAGAAGGGGGAATAGTAGAGTGGCTATCAGCGGATGTAGTGTTTGCTTCTTACTTGACGGCATATCGATAGTTCCCCAACTCGAATCACCAACCAAAGATGGGTTTTTACCCTTTCGGGGGTAAATGATGGAGAATTGAAGATCCGAGAGCCGGGTTTTTTAAGAAGCATTAGGCAACCTCAACCTCATGCTGCCGGAATTAAAACACAAGCGTCAATTTCAAAAACCAAGGACGAAAGGTGACTGTCTTACATTTCCATACTCCTGTCTTCTAACCTGCTTATTTATTGTCATTATGTGGCTTATACATTTACTGCTATTATGATGCTCATGCATCTATATCCATTCCAAGATAAGAGTTTCAAGAAACTCACGTCATTGCATTCTCATGGATTTAATCAACGTAGGGATTATAAAGTAAACCTCGAATCTTGCTTAGGGAAGACTAAGGTTAAGTTATCTACTTCATTTCTAATATATATCTTTTGTTTAATTGCGGATGAATAGGAAATTTTAGTTAGTGCGTTGAATGTCATAGGTTAGTTTGAGGAATATGATTCGATTAGGTTTTTATTTTATTCATTGATTTAAGCCTTCAATGCATGGCAACGCTTACAAGACTTTTATTATGATTTATTAGATTGATTATAATTTACTCCATGTAACTCCTTCTCCCCCTCTCTCTCTTTCTTGGCAAACAAACAAGGGTAGTTGATGTCTCACATGAAAGTTGTTTATTGGATATTTAGATTACAATTACTATAAAAGTTCTTCAAACCATATGATTTAATTAATGGCACCTTCTTTTAGAATTATTACTACATTATGATATAAACTCCATTAAAAAAAATCATTATTCCATACATTTGAAGTAATATAAATTTCTTTAAATGAAATTTTAAACTTTTCTCACTTGATTAAATGATACTTATGTAAAAACAAGCTCAGTTTTACCGTTTCTCACCATAATTAAATGATATAGTATTTGAGTTTTCACTAAAACATTTTAATGCAATATTAAAATTTTCAATCTGTTATATATCTCCCATGCTATGTATGGGTTAATAGCAGCATATATTAAAATATTTTCAATAGCAATATATATTAAAATATTATCAACAACACACGTGCATCGTATCTTCATGTTACACGTGAATCGTACGTGTTTTCACCATTATTATTGTTATTGTACATTCTTCAAGAAAATATAAAGAAAGGACTAATGCTTATGAAACAAATTTGTGTCGGTTTTTCTAAGGAAACCTTAACAAACGAAGTATATACAATGAAGCCTTAATGGCTAGTGTATGTTTGCACCTTTCACATAAAAGCAAATCATCATTTGCTGCACTTTCATTGATCGTAGGGGGTCTTGGTGCCTGTTTTTGAAAGGTGACAAGTCCATGCCTAAAGGCCAAGCCTTATCTTTGATGTTATTTATTGTTTCCAATTTTTGGATGCCGGTTATGAGGCTATACTCAATTTTTTTTCTCCATCTATTGTTTTGCTTGTTTTTGATTTGTTCTTTAAATCTTCCCTTTGTGGGGACTACTACATCCTTAAAATTTCATAATTTTAAGTTAAAGAGGTCAAGGAGAAAGAAAAGAAAAACCCCATTTTAGGTATTCAATTGGTCTTGGTGCCTACCATGGCTGCCGGTGTTTAAAATCTAATTAAAAGTAAACATAATAATTCTACAGCTATTCTAAATAACTGAATTTCCTTTTAATCGAGTATGATTAGGGAAAAGTGGGATTTTTAGTGTTTGCTTGAACTAATTTCAATTTTATTTTGTTAAGGATATAATCTGACATGGATGTTGCATGTTGCTTAACTTCGTAATTTTACGCTTACATTGTGAAGTTGGAATAGTTGGTGACAAAGCTCGAGGAGTAGAGCTCAATGCTTTTAAGACCAGAGGTATCGTTTCAGATTAATTTAGTTTTATTATGCATGATATTGTATTCAAGTAATGATGGTTAAAAAAAATATCCTTCATGGATGTGTTCATAGGTAGGCGATTGGAGTTGACAACACTTTTTAGAGAAAGTTCAATCAAGAATAGAATTTAGGTAGGATGCTCTCAGTGCAAACAAAAGGTTTGTTCTCCTTTAAAAATCTTCTTTTTTACCCTTTGTTTTCACTATTTTAATACAATCCAACTCTAAACTTATATATGTAAATCTACAAATTTATTTATGCCCTTTGTTTTCACTCGCATTTTTTAAAGAAAATCTTTGAAGAGTAGGGATTGTAAAGTGGACCTCGAATCTTGCTTAGAGAAGACTAAGATTAAGTTATGTACTTCATTTCTAACATATATCAGCCTTTTGTTTAATTGCAAATGAATAGCTAAGTTTAGTTAGTGTGTTGGATGTCATAAGTTAGTTTGAGGAATATGATTCGTTAGGTTTTTGTTTTATTCATTGATTCAAGCCTTCAATGCATGGCATGGCTTACTAGACTTTTATTATGATTTATTGCCTTAATGTCATTAGATTAATTATAATTTACTCCATATGACACTCTCTCTCTCTCTCTCTCTCTCTCTCTCTCTCACTAGTACCACTCGAATACAAAGAATTTCATTTGACACCCGGAAATTAAATAGGAATAGGATCAAGTGAGCTCTGAGGCAATCCTTTATATAGAGATAGCAGGGACCGGCTGCCTTCGGAGGAAAGGAGGGAAGCACTCTTTCTTGGCAAACAAACAAGGGTAGTTGATCTCTCACATGAAAGTTGGTTGTTGGATATTTAGATTACAATTACTATAAAAGTTCTTCAAACTATGTGATTTAATTAATTGCACCTTTGTTTAGAATTATTATTACATTGTGATGTAAAACTTCATTAAAAAAATCATTATTGCATATGTTTGAAGTAATACAATTTTCTTTACATGTCAAATTTAAACTTTTCTCACTTGATTAAATGATACTTATATAGAAACAAGCTCAATTTTACCTTTTCTCACTATAATTAAATGATACTTAGTATTTGAGTTTTCACTAAAACATTTTAATGCAATATTAAAATTTTTAATCTATTATATATCTCCCATGTTATGTATGAGTTATAGCAATATATATTAAATTATTATCAAAGAGGCACGTGCATTGCACGTTCATGTTGCATGTGAATCGCACTTATTTTCACGATTTTTATTGTTGTTGTACATTCTTCTAGAAAATACAAAGAAATGACAAATGCTTATGAAAAAAAATTTGTGTCAGTTTGTCCAAGGAAACCTTAATAAAAGAAGCATATACAATGAAACCTTAATGGCTGGTGTATGTTTGGACCTATCATATAAAAGCAAATCGTCCGTTGCTACACTTTCCTTGATCGTAGGGGAACTTGGTGCCTGTTTTTAAAAAGTGACGAGTCCATGCCTAAAGGCCAAACCTAGGGGGTGTGGCTGTGTAGGTGAAATTAACCCTATTTTTTTTAAGATAAAATTTTTTATTGGTTTTTATTGTAGTTTCTTTTTTTGATGCTATTTATCGATTCCACTTTCAGAGTTTTATTTTTTTTTTCGGTGGGGGTTATGAAGTTGTACTCTATTTCTTTTTCATATATTTGTTTGTTTGTTTGTTTTCTGTTGTTCTTTAAATTTTACTTTCGCGGGGACTACTGCATCCTTCAAATTTGATAATTTGAAGTTAAAGACGTCACGGAGAAAGAAACCCCCCCCCCCCCCCCCCCCCCCCCCCCCCTCCTTTAGGAATTCTAGAGGCCTTGGTGCCTACCAAGGCCGCAGGTGTTTAAAATCTAATTAAAATAAATATAATAATTCTTTAGCTATCCTAAATAACTCACTTTCCTTTTAATCGGGTATTATTAATTTAGGGAAAAGTGGTTTTTGAATATTTGCTTGAACTAATTTTTATTTTATTTTGTTGACAATATAATCTGATATGGATGCTGCATGTTGCATGTCTTTGTAGTTTTAGGCTTACGTTGTGAAGTTAGAATAATTGGTGACAAAGCTCGAGGAGTATAGCGCAATGCTTTTCAGACCAGAGGTATCGTTTTAGATTAATTCAGTTTTATTATGCATGACATTGTATTCAAGTAATGATGGTTAAAAAAATCTCTCTTTTGGATGTGTTTGTAGGTAGCCAATTGGAGTTAACATCACTTTTTAGAGGAAGTTTGGTCAATAATAAATTTTGCCAGGTGGGATGCTCTCAATGTGAACAAAAGGTTTATTCTCTTAAAAATTGCCTTGTTTACCCTTTGTTTACCCTTTTTAGAGCTCATATGTGTAAAAGAATTTTGGTGAGATATGCTTTATTCTATTATTTTTAATGTAGCCTCCATTGATCTGTGCAATATATGTAGCATTATCTCTGTATAAAATTGTTGTAGTATCTTTAAGTGAGCTTAATCCACACTTTTTTTTAATGTTGGACTATAGATCTTAGCCAAATACACTCTCTACTTTTTTTATGAATTGTGATTGTCTCATAATGATTTGACAAAGTTGTAGTCATTGTCTATTTCACGGATCGCTATGAGATAGCGATGTCTCTATAAGTGAACAAACATCCAGTTTATAATCGACCTTTATGTGGATCAGATAAATAACTAGCATCTTCATACCCAACTAACTGCGGCTTTGAACAATTTGCATAGAAACCCATGTCAATAGTTCCCTAAAGATAAAAGAATATGTGTTTAATTCCTTTCCAATGCCTTGGGGTTAGTGCAATATTATACCTTGCCAACAAGTTGACAAAAAATGTTATGTCGGGTTTTGTACAATTTGCAAGATACATAAGAGCACCGATTACACTAAGATTTGGTACTTCAGGACCAAGAAATTATTCATTCTCTTCTTGAGGATAAAAATGATCTTTCTTTACATCTAATGACTGAATAACCATTGGAGAACTCAATGGATAAGCTTTATTTGTGAAAATTTGTTTTAAAAACTTTATTGTGTATGTTGAATAAGGATATCACTAGGCAATTGCTCAATTTTAAAATTTTTTTTGCCCAAGATCTTTCATCTTAAACTCTTTATTTAAATAACTTGCGACCTCAATAAGCTCTTTTGGAGTTCCAACTAGATTTAAATTATCAACATATACAGCAATAATAGTAAAACCATATGTTGATTTCTTAATGAAAACACATGGACATATTGTATAATTCGCATATCCTTCTTTCAATAGATATTCATTTAGTCGATTATACCATATGCGTTGAGATTATTTTAAACTATACAACGATTGTTGAAGCTTTATAGAATACATACTTTGGGGTTTTGACTTATATGCTTCAGGCATTCTAAATCCTTCAAGGATCTTCATATATTTGTTATTATCTAATGATCCATATAAACATGTTGTAAAAACATCCATTAAATACATATCTAGTCTTTATGTAACTGCTAAATTAATTAAAAATCTAAATGTGATTACATCCATTACAGGAGAATACGTCTCCTTGTAATCAATACCCGGTCTCTGCGAGAAAGCTTATGCTACAAGCTGTGCTTTATATCTCATAATTTTGTTCTTCCTATTTTGTTTTCACATAAAAATCTGTTTGTATCCCACTGGTTAGACATCTTCAGGTGTTTGAACTAGGGCTCCAAAAAACTTTACATTTTGCTAGTGAGTTCAATTCTGCCTCAATTACTTCTTTCCACTTTGGCCAATTATATCTACGTCCACATTCTTCGATAGATTTGGGTTTGGGGTCATCATTATTTGAAATTCAAGAGTAATGAAAAAAGAGAATATGTTGTCGACAACAATTTGATTTCTATCCCATCTTTCTCTTGTATACAAATAATTTATCTAGATCTCATCATTTTAGGTACCGTTTCCACTTCAAAGGGTTATTAATTCAGTTATTTTTGTTGTATGTGGGTTTAATCTCTTCGAGAGTACTATCTTTTGGTAATATGCATATAACCTCTTTAGAACTGTTAACTTCTTTATATGCTCTACTTTGTGTCTTTCTCTTTCTTGTAATTGAATCCTTTGCACCGATAGGTCTCCCATACTTCAAACGTGTTTTAGACTCATTAGCAGCTATATTAATAGATTATTCTATAGGGATGTCAATTCTAGATGGAGTATTTGTAACAAGTATATACGATTTTGTAACTTTCTTTGTGTTGGTGAATGCATCTGGCAATTGATTTGCAATACTTTGCAAGGGAATAATCCTTTGAACTTCTAGTTTACAGTGACTTGTATAAGGATCAAAGTGAGATAATGCTGTAACATTCTAAGTAATCCCATTTTTTCTAGTTGCGTCTAAGCTCCCCCTAATGGTAGGAAAATAGTTCAATTAAAGTGGCAATCTACAAAACGTGCTTTAAATATGTCATCTGTTAAAGGTTTAAGATATCTAATAATAAATGGAGAATCAAAACCAACATAAATTTCAAGTCGATGTTAGAGACTCATCTTGGTACACTGTGGAGGTGAAATTGGAACTTGCACAGCACAACTAACAACTTGTAGGTGGGAAATATTTGGTTGTTGACCAATAACAAATTGTAATAGTTAATATTGGTTGGTAAGTAGTAGGGCAAACATGAACTAATGATGCAACATGTAACATGGCAGGTCCTTAAGTATAAATGTGTAATTTGGTCTTCATAGTAAGGGTTGAGCAATTAATTGAAGACGTTTGATAAAAGACTCTGCTAAACCATTTTGTGTGTGCATGTGCACAACGAGATGTTCAACATCAATCCATAGAGACATGCAATAGTCATCAAAAGCTTAAGAAATAAACTCATCAGCATAGTCTAGTCGAATTGACTTAATTGAATTGTCCTAAATTGTGCCCGTAATCAAATAATGTGGAGAAGTAGTCTAGCAAATGCAACATTTCTAGTAGAAAGTAAAGAAACATGTGTTTATCATGTGGATGCATCTATCAATACTATAAAGTAATGAAATAGTCCACATAAAGGTTGAATTGTCCACATATATCTCCCTGAATCCATTGTAAAAAACTTAGACATTCAACAGCCCCTTTTGAAAGTGATGGTTTAAACACGAATTTACCTTGTGAATAGGTAGTACAAGAATAATCACTTGATAAAAGAATCTTTTGGTTTCTTAGTAGATATCCATGTGAGTTTTCAATTATTCAATGAATCATCATTGATCTTGGATGACCAAGACAATCATACCAACGTATAAAAATATTTGGATCAAAGCACTTTTGATGCATCAGAATGGGTAATTCTACAGCATGTATGGTCGTATATAACCTAAAAGAGAAAGTAGAAAATTTTCTAAGATAAGCTTATAGCCTAAAATTACACAAGTAATGTAGAGATATTCTCCTTTATATTCATTTATAGTCTACATATGATATCCGTTTCAACGAATATCTTTAAAACTAAGTAGACTCCTTTTTGATCCAGTAGAATACAAGGCATCATCAATATAAAGTTCTATTCCTTCTGGTAACATGATATGAGTTTTCCAAAGCCGTCAATCAATTAGTGCCCGATATTGTATTGACATTAGTTTCAGCTAATGTTAAGGATAAAAAATATTTTCTTATAGTGGAGAATTATGTGCGTTGTTGCACTGTCTGCCAGACATATGTCATCACCATTCATCTTGGAATCAATCAATGCATTAGGACAATCCATGCCTCATTATATGCAAAATATTAAAATTTGCTTATTTATAAGAAAATAAAAAGGTGCACCCCAAGGAAATATTATAGAAATGATGACAAAATGGAAGACAAGTAAATGAGGCTAATTGATGTAAATATACCCATTACCAATTAAAATATTAAATTTTCTATTAGAATCAACAAGGAAATTAAAAACGTTAATATGAGTAATGTCTACAGGACCATCAAAATCTATAAAATTCATTTCCACATTTTTTTTATTTTTCTTTTATTGAAGATTGGTAAAGATTCACAAAATATTTCGGCATACGATAGGTACATGACCAATGCTCTTTCATACTACACTGGTAACAAGAATCTTCATAATTTCGAGAGGTAACCTCTCCCTTTTCCTGTTTTGCTCCAGCATTATCTTATTTCTAGTGGTTGGTGTGGTGTTCTTACAAACTTGAAGAATTATGAATATAACCTTCATAGGAATCACTCACAATTTTGACAATTATTTCTATCGCGACCATGTCTATTACTATAACTTTGAATAAGATTACATTCACTTCAAGGAATGGTGTAGAATTGGTCAGACAGAACTACTAAATTTTTTTATTAAATAAAATTTTTAGTTCGACTTGCTTATTTTATTACCGCACCGGTTTTTCTCTAATTTTTATTAAAATTTGCTTATTTTATATGCATTATCAGTGGTATGTCTACCATAAAGCTAGAATCGTTCTAGATAATAATAATGTCATAGAATGTGTCCCTTTGAATGTGTCCTGTTGATGCCTAGATACTAACTCAGAAAAACCAACACTTTATGATCTATGTCCATTCGAAAGGTATTATAGTCGGTGATGAGGATGTGATTTTGGGGTCTTTAAATATTAACTAACATTTCTTAGATCGCACTGGAGATGCTAAGATAGCAATAGCGTATATCAGCCTCACATAGTTGGGCAAGCAAAAAGTTTACTCAATCTGGGTAGGTACGCTTGTTTTAGATGGAACTTTATTTTTTATTTTTTATTTTTTGAGATTGGTGGCTTTCCATAGATAATAGACATAGGTCTTCTATAATTGTAAAACATTATTTTGTAAAAATTGTTTTGTTTTGAGATTGGTGTCAAATTATTGAAGCATAATATCATCTTCCTTCGTATCAAACTTCCTTTAGCAAGGAAATAATGTTACACAATGGGAGTTAATAGAAAAATAAGCATGATACAATCTTCTATAATTGCAAAAAAAAAACTAGTTACAGTTTTCTAGCTTTGAACGCACGAGCATGGAAGAACATTTATGTTCTGGCATCGAAATATTGCAAGACTTGTTTGGAGGAAGTGTCCAAATTTGCTATTACTTTTTATTCTTTTCTTCTTATTTTTATTTATCGGGTAAATGTGTTCACTCATCCAAACCTGCATTTCAGCTGCAAATTTTCCTTTTGTCCATTTGACCAATGCTACTAAAGTGAAGCTGAAGTAGTCATAAATGGGCTCCCTCCAATTAAGCTAAGCTTGTATATTATAGTTTCAGAGAGTAATATTAAGTCAAAAACCTCAAGGCTTGGGTTTTTCGAGCCATTTTTCTGATACACTTTCAAAATTTTCAAAGACTCATGCTTAAATTAAGCTTACTTAACACATTATGGTCAGCAGTATTTGAATTTTGTCTCTTTTTTTTTTTTTTTCTCTTTAGCTGATGGGTAGTCTGGACATTATGTGACTTTAACTTTAATGCGACTCTTTATTCACTTATGCATGTTTAACCTATTGTCATTTCCGCCTTGAGTGCAGATCTAGGGTATAGAATGTCGCTACGGGTAAAGCATATTGGTGCCGTTGAGGAATGTTTTAAGCAACCTACAAGTATTCAATGTGTGAGAAGGTAAGGACACTGCATGAGCTAAATTGGAAACAATATGCAGCTGATGAAGCAACAGAAAGAGTCACCTTATGAAGGAAAACCACACCATCTAATCAAATCAAGCTACCTACCCACTACACAATACAGCCGAAACTATTTGGTAAGCAAGAAATAGGGGATAATTGGCAAGATAGAGAGGCGCACATCCCCAAAGATCATCATATTCCATAAGATTAAAAATAGAGCATATATTTTAAATATTACACACATATTAAGATTTTTCTCTACATAATTTTAGATTTTCTATGAAGAGGTTGAAGTTGTAGTTATGCTTCTTCTTCATAGGTTTCCATACAAAGTGGTAAAGTTGGTGTATATACATTGTAAAAGGACAATGTTTGATCTCTCACCTCTGCATAAAGGAAAGAAATTTTGTTTATTTTAAATTCCTATTTGTCTTCAAAAGCTTCACTGAGATATGCTACTATTCAAGGTTTGATGGAACCAATTCTCTCATGAATTCCATGACAGGGGCTGGTATTGTTTTACTTTGCTTTGTAGTCAAATTTGTACTTTGACAGAATAATTAAATTGCTTTGTACTCAAATTTGTTCTTTGATAGAATAATTATATTTCCTGGATCAAGCTTGACTTACATTTTGGTGAAAAACACAAAATTGAGCATGAATTTGACAAATTTAGGAGACAATAGTTCAAGTTAACTGTCAAATGAATAATATAGATATTGTACTAAATATCACTTCAACTCAAAAATCAAATAATCATCCTTGTTAGTCCTAATCTTTATAAGATTTCTTGAAATTAATCAAATAGGTTAGAAAAAGATAGGGAAAAAAATGAACAAAGGATCTAATTTATCAACAATAATATAATCGGACAAACTCTTCAAGTTTTTCTATTCTTTTTTAACTGGTCTAAAAGTATATTTGCCCCTCAACTTGTTTGGTTTCGATTTTGGTTGCGTTTTCGTTTTTTGTGTTCTCAAAAACAAACAAATTGGAGAAATCTTGTTTTTCTTATGCTAAAAAGAAAGGACCATAAAAACACCATCTTTTCATATCATTTTAATTTTCGAATGAAAACGGTTCTGAAAACTTAAAAAACACCTTTTTATTTGTTCTTAAAGCTGGGATGTTTTTTGAAAAAATTTTCAAAAACAAGTTTTAAAACCAATTTACCAAATGCTATTGGCTGAAATAGTTTTCAGAACTAGTCTGCCAAACATAATTGTCGTATTTTAGAAAACAAAAATAGAAACACACAAACCGTAACAAAACCATATAATTTTTTAATTAGCATAAAAATAATATATAGGGCATTGAAAGTGCTGTCTTCCAACAATGATTCCATTAGATCACTCTGCTTTTTTGTGTAAGGTGTTTGTGTTTTTTTTTTTTTTGGATGGGGGGGGGGGGGGGGGGGGGGGGGGAGACATATTTAAAAAGTTGATAACGATATACATGAAAAACAATTATTATCTGATCCTCTAACTTTGTCCAAGATTCAAACTCTCACCTAAATTACAGTGTTGATACATAATATTTTATTGCCGTAGTGAACCAAATAAAAAGAGTGCCACACACAACACTAGTACGAGACATCTATTATATTTGTGAGATATGGAACAAAGGCGACGTGGCGCTTTACTAGTACTGAATAATTTCACGTGAGAGACCTCATCTATACTATTATAAAGCCCTTTGAACTATATCCACTTTAATTGTTTATCTGTAATGGGTGAGTGAAATAAATGATACATGTTTTACCATATGGTAATATGCACACGCATAATGTGTGCCACCTTCTAGTGAATTCATATGGAGGGAAGACTTTTACCATCGAGTAGTTGGTTCAGTGGATAAGAACTCGAATTTTCTCGCCAAATGCTTGAGTTCGGGTCTCCATAGCCACTTGGTGGGGCTAAACATACTCCTCAGTGTTCAAAGTAAGCAGTGACACTTAAGCTTGGGCCTCCCGCAGATGGCTTTGTGGTGCTAAGGAGCAATATTTCCTAAGGATAAGTGGAGTAGCCTACTGCATATCTATTTTTAGCACCCAAAAAAAAAAAAAAAAAGACTTCTGCTTAATTAGTTCTGCAAGGCCATTGCAGAGCAACAGGTAGGGCTGTTTCGCTTCATTCATTAAACTTTGCTCCTGCTTCGATCCAAAGTCAAAAAATAAAAATAAAGTGCTTGTGCCAGAGAGACACACCCACAGACACCAGCCTGTAGATACGTACATAAATCTATAGATGTTTAGGACTTTTCAGGGTAGATTTTATACTCTGTAGACTATGGAGGGTGATACATGTGATGGGAAGGAAGCATATCCTTCAAAGTCTTCTTGCTATCCTTAAATTCAAAACAATTGCATCGAGTATGTTCTATGTACCTGATTTACATGCTTTGGTTCAATCTAAAAATGCATTTAGTTTTTGATATATACAGTTGTTCTCTTTATTTTAGGCCCCAATACTTTTAGAGCAGGTGCTTATTTTTCTTTTTTTGTTAGATCTAATGTATTTGTTTTCAATGTGCCGAAAATTTGAATTTCATTTGCCTTTGGAAACTTTTAAGTTGCAATTGTAAATTATCTCTGCTATACTTTTAATTGATAATGGCTTTGAATTAAATTTACATCATTGCTCACCAACACAACTATTTTCAAAGTTGTTTATGTAAATACATCACTTTCTAAGTTGCTAAACGAACATCTTATTTTCATCACAATTTAAATTCATACGAGTCTTGAGCCCTAATACAAGTACTCTCATGGATGTAAATAGTTGTGGCTGGTTCATGGCAATGAATTACTTCATCCTTGAGGCAGGTGTTCTCAATACTGGAGCACCGGATAAATGTTTTACTCCAAACAAGAGTAAATGTCTCTCTTTGATAGACTTTCAGAGAAGGAAAACTGAATAGGATACTCCGTATAATTTGAGCATGCTAAACTTTCTAGGTTCTCAATCATATTTGAAGGAATCTTTTCCCCTTGCAGCATTTGTAATTTTCAATCTCTATATCTTTCTTCACAATATAAAATTACAAACATGTAATACATTCTTCACTCCTTGTATGCATGGATTAAATATGCATAAATAGAGAAGGGAATACCAAAACTGTTTTGGGATAGTATGACATGCTATAACGTTTAAATGTATCATCCCATGCAAAATGGATTAGGAAACCAGGATTCATTTGGCCAAACTTAATAGTTGGAAAAAAGGCCTTGTTAAGTTGAGTTGTATGCATATGCATGACAGTTCTGTAGGTACTAAAAGTCTACTGATCATGTAAACTGTTGACTTGTGGATAGGTTTTGGTCCATCAATAACTCTAGTGCAAGAAATCAAAGAGATTTCCATGGTCGCAAAGCTTTTAATTTGGATTAGCTCCTTAATTGTCACGAGTCCATGTCTTGACCCAATCTTGCAATATGACTTTATTCCATAGTTACCAGAAAACTCATTTTGGTGAGAAAAATGCATTTTTCCGAAATTGAGTTTCAGATACCGGTACGAAACTCGTTTGAAAATTTTGGGAAAGCATTCAGAAATTGTGGGGAAAACATTTGAAAAACTCTTACGAAACTTTTAGGAAGCGTTTGGAAAACTCTTGGGATACTTAATGGAAACTCTCAAAAAACTTAAGAATAACGCTTCGAAAATTTAAAATATTAATTTTTATGCATTTTATCCCCTTAAGTTCTAACTAAGTATCTATGAAATTATTTCTATAGGTTTCTACTAAGTTTCTCAAAGGTCTCGATTAGGTTTCTTAAAGGTTTTCAATAAGTTTTTTAAAGGTCTCTTTTGAGTTTCGCCAAAGTTTCCTATTTAGATTCCTATTAAGTTCCTCAATCGTTTTGCGCTTTCTATGTTTTCCTATATTTTTTTGCCGTATTTCCCACTTCTGTTTCCCCTAACGTTTTCCGCTTTTGTTTCCTATTTTGGTAATTATACTTTATTCTACATTATCATTCTACAGACTTTGACATAAATATAAATAGGTTCAACTACAACAAACGACTAATAGCTAAAAAATAGCAACAACTACTAAAAAATAGCTAACATATCTCCACCTAAATAGACTCCACTTTTCCTACCACAACCCTACAATCTAAATTTATCTACTTCATGTTCAAATTATTTAAATAGTTATAACAACCTAATACTCATGATACTAAGTAGGTGGACCCATAACATTTTTTTCTCTAGAAAACACCCTTGTCCACAAGGGTTCCTACACTATCCCATTTCAATTTCACCATCTTTATCACTTTCTTTATCTGACCAACAACCTTCAATGAGAAATAGTTTTTCACACGTATGCCTAGGGCCACATTTTTCATTGCAATTAAAACACAACCCCTTGTCTCTTCTCTCCTTCAATTCAGCAGAGGTTAAACTATTAACTGGTAGAAAGCCTTGGTCTTTGTTTGGCACTTTGATACAGGCTCCTTCATCTCCATGATAGTTCCACGCTGATTTGACTGATTATAGGGCTCGTGCAATCTTGCCAACCCAATTACTGATGAGAGATTCATCACCTTACAAGCTTGCACATCGGTATTGATACTTTCCTTCAAGCCACTCACAAACATCCAACTTGTTGGCTTGGTATCAATTTACTTGCCCTAATCAATAACTTCTCAAACTAGATTTGGTAGTCTCTCACTATAATAATTTGCTACAAATTAGTTAGATCACTAAAAAAAAGTCTTGAAATTATGTTTGACCATGCCTTATGTGCAACCTTTGCTTAAAAAATTCTCAAGTGATTATTGGGCTCTCTGTTAGGGATTTATAATAAAAGACATACTTTATATAATGGCTTTAGTATTTATTAATAAATTAGTTATTCCATTTTAATGAGAATATATGTGAGCAATGTTTGCCTTACATTATTTATTTAATGGTTATGTATGTGTCTCTTATTCTATATAGTAAATGATTTGGTGTGTAAAGTACAGCTTATACACAAAAGATCATATCATCGGCTCTTATGGAATATAAGTTTATCGTTCATAGTTTTAGATAGAATTAGACACACCATCAGTAGGATTGTAGCACAAGATTTTAATAGGTCTATCTTGACTATAGGAAACGGTATAATTCCAACTCTTTGCACTAGTACACATTGTGTGTATTGAATAAGACCGTTTAAGGTAATTGTTTTTATACTGACTATATAAAATAATTAATATCTCATGATTATTATGAATTCTTATACTCTTAATCCTAATATAATAACTAGACACATACATGTAGTGTTTATTGTTTTGATTCACAAAAGAGTAAGATTCTTTATGTGTTAATAAATTCAGTGAGTTGGACAATAACATTACATGTATGGTGAATATTAATTATTAATGGAATTCACGTGCCGGTATAGAGATTGATGATACCCCCTTGAGTAAGCTTATAAGTTTTGATTATGTCAAACCTTGTAGGTGGTCTATGAATCTGACACATCAAATAAGTTAAATGGAAAGTCTCAAGGAATTAAATAAGTTTATTAAATTTAATTGTCAGCAATTTAATTTAATAGACGGGTATCTGTGATCTTAACGTGGGGAGATAAATAAGCATTTAATAATATGGAGTTCGAAATATAATTTCTAGTAAGACGGTGAGTGTAATTATAATTCATTAGTGGTATAAATTATAATTTACATAAATAAGGATTAATCCTAGTTGGATTAGGAATCGTTATTTGCGTAGGAAGCCCTATTCATACCAATCCTATAGTCCCTATTGTAGCCTCTATATATATGCACTCTAAGAGCAGCTAGGGCAACACTTACTCATAATTGAGAGATACAAGTTTTTGTGAGAGAAAGAAACCCTAGCAGTTGTAAGCCTACTCTTTTTGGAGTAAGGCGTGTACGAGGAATATTGCAGAAGTCCGAAAATTGAGTTCAAACAGTTGAATCTTTCTTATTGTTGTTGCTTGCTATTCAAGATCAAAGAAAAGGGATTTCAAAGTTCATACTTGCTACTATTTCGGGATCAAAACAAAGAGATCTCGAAGGTATTATTCTAATCACGTAGATTTGTCACACTTCTATCCCAATTCGATATCATTAATGTCACATTAGGCGAAGCATGATCGTATAGGTTACCATACCTGCGAATAACACCTTCATACACACTAAGCAGAATATACACTAATAATATATAAACAAGAACTGTCCTCACATACCATAATAGACCTTAAAAGTAAACTATAAATCACTTACATCATTACAAACTCAGGTAGTAACAAACTCTCATATCTCAAGCTAATATGAGGCAAAATACAAATATAACTCAAATCTCAATGTCTTATACAAATATGACAAAAAATTGAAAGAAAAGCAACAAGAGTTTTCCCAAGCCCTGAGACACAACATCCTGACACTGATATGAATGCCACCGTGGGTAAGACTAATACTACAGTGAATCAAACCGTCATCTCCACATTACCTATCAAAACAGTCTGTGTGGGCATAAGCTAATTATTAATGTATTCACGATAAATAATCAAACACATAAAGAATGATATACACATAATCACAGAATCAATTATCAATAGATAATCCACCAATCAGTAATAAATAAATACCAACATCAACGATATGTAAGCATCCTCTCATCACCACTAACAATATAATATGTTTCATGAAATGCAATATCTCTTGTGATGCAATATATGAAACATTCGAATGTGCTCATGATTTCGCATAGACTCGTGCTTGAGTGTGTGATTCAGGCATCGTAGCCTATCCCCGTTGTGAAACTCTTGTTGCTCCCCTGCTTTCACTAACCACATTATCTACTGATGATGTCGTCGCAAGATTCTGAGGACAGTTTTGTGCTATGTGTCCCAGCTATCCACACTGATAGCATTTGTCGTTCCATGGCACTGGACAATCTCTAACAATATACCCCTCAGCCCAACATTGATAGCAAATGATTCCTCCAGTGCTACCCCCAAAGATCACAAATTGATAGACCTAACCGGTGGTCTCCATGCACTTCGGCCCCTAGAACGTCATGTGCTTCTCGCAATACTAAACCGTGAACCGCGCGATCCAAGATTAAATTGTATTTGTCTTTGTTCCACAATTGGAGCATATTCTAAAAGTCTTTGTGGTGAAGTACCAGCTCTCGAATCAAACCTCCCCTTCTCGAATTGTTCTCGTCTTCCTAACATCTCCTTCACATCTTATTCCACAATCTTAGATTTATTCACCAATTTCACATATCTGCTAATCTCAAATGTAGAAACCCGAGACCTGATTGGCAGTTTCAAACCCTCTTAGAATCTTCTGCACTTGACATCTTCAATGCATACTAAGTCGGTTGCAAATCTAGATAAGGATGTGATCATATTCTATCGCTAACATCTTTCCTTGCTTTAATAAAATGAATTCTTACTCTTTTTGGTAACTGTAAATGAGAGGAAAGTATTGCTTATTAAATACTTTCACAAATTGTTGCCATTTAAGTGGTACTCCCTCGGTTTGAGCATTTGCCATTTGTCTTATGGCTACCCACCAATTCCGTTCATCCCCTCAAAGTATAAATGTAGCCAAAGATAGCTTCTGTTCATTGCTCCACACCCCTGATTGAAACTGATAAATCTCCTCCTTCTATTGCCCTAGGTGATTCCCTTTGTGCCATTCTTTCTGTATCAAATCAGAATAAATACACAATATATATAGTTCACACACTCCTTAACAACCTAACCAATACCAACAACACCCTACGGTTCACTACACTCTAAACACGAACTCAACACCATAGCTTTAGTACACAACGAGGCTATGAAACACAATTTTGATACAAACCATAGCTCTGATACCAAGCTGTCACACCTATATCCCAATTAGAAATCATTAATGTCATATTAGGCAAGGCGTGATCGCACAGGTCACCATACCTACGAACGACACCTTAACACACACCCTAAAAAGAACACATCGAAATATACACTAATGATATAAATAAACAATAACTGTCCTCAAATACCATAATAGACATCAAAAGTAAACGATAAACCACTTACATCATTATAAACCCAGGTACATAATAAACTCTCATATCTCAAGCTAACACGAGGCAAAATACAAATATAACTTAAATCCCAACTTCTTATACAAATATGAAAAAAAAACTAAAAGTAAAGCAACAAGAGCTTTCCTAAGTCCCGAGACACAACATCCTGACATCGACATGAATATCACCACAGCTAAGACCAAGACTACGGTGAACCAAATTGTCATCTCCACGTTACCTGTCAAAGCAGTCTCTATGGGTGTGAGCTAATTATTAACGTGCTCATGACAGATAATCAAACTCATAAAGAATGATATACACATCACAGAATCAGCTATCAATAGATAATCCACCAATCAGTGATATATAAATAACAACATCAACGATATGTAATCAATCTCTCATCACCACCAACAATATAATATGTTTCATGAAATGCAATATCTCTTGTGATGCAAGGCATGAAACACTCAAGTGTGCGCACAATTTAGATAGTGTTAGCTCAATATATCGATAGCTCGTTATCGAGGAATACCTACCGTGACACCCCTAGGCTAGTCCACCGTGACTAAGCCTTTGGTTAACCTACCATGGTTAACTCTCTCCAGTGTAATTTAAGGCATAAAATATGGGTGGTATGTAATGCCATGTTATATATAATCACCAATGTCTCCACATAGCCCCTCATATATATAAACACCAATTTCATCTTATATATAAACACCATTAACACCTCATATGAATTCACTGCCACCACAGATATAGAAAACAAACAAGCTATTTAATATGAATAAGACTATCTTATATTTCCACCTGTTACTGCACACATACCTGATGAAGTTACTCCTTAGTTGATGTTGAAGACTCTTGACCTCCTTTAGCACCTAGTACCCAAAATCATGTTAGATTAGAAAATGTAATTCACAATTTTTCAACAATACACAATCATGATTCACACTCCTCTAATATGAGATATGTAATGTCAATGAGGTATTAAAACACGATGTTATATTCCCCAATGTAATGCAGTAGCTTAAAATTACCAAAATTCACTAAGTCTTCTAATTAGCTAAAACTAACACAGGTATTTTTAGATAAACTAATTCATCACGAAATATCAAGCATAACACCTTTATCCCAAATTGAAAAATGATCCATGAAAACTTTAATCTTTCATCTCCTCTATCACATCCTCTCCAACTCCCATAATAAAGATGAGTTGTACGTATGCTAGAATCAACGAGAACAACATAGAACAAGATAAAACTCACCTTGGATCTTGAAAACAAGATGCAACAAGCCCTTCCCTAAGTTTTTCTTCTTCTTCTTCTCCCTTTTTATCCTCTTTTCTTTTTTCTTCTCTCTTTTCTCTCTCTCTCTCTCTCTCTCTCTCTCTCTCTCTCTTCTTTCTCTCTCTATATTCGAATGATGGCAACCAACTCTTGACTTTCTCTTTTCTTTTTCTTCTTCTCTCTCCCATGATGCTAGGCCATCCACACTCCACTAGTCTTGTCCCCCTCTTGTCTTCTCTTTCTTTCTCTCCACCGAAATGAGGCTGCTCAATCTTTCTCTCTATTTACAAGATAACACTCCATACGCACGCTCATGCACATGTCAACCATGACTCACCAGCAAACTCACCACTAACTCACCAATTAACTCACCACCTAATTCACCACTTGCCACTTGCCACACACACATGCACCCACATAATTTTATATACCGATTAACCATGCTATAAATGTAATTAGTTACTTATAAAATTATGAGATTAGGGTCTCATAAGATTAGTCTTTGCTAATCAGATCAGAATTTTTGACATTATGCGTATGCACTATAGTCGGGACATGAAAAATTTTGCAGTCCCCAACAATTGGTATTAGAGTCTCGGTTGATACTGTATATATATAATACCTACCATGTTCTCCACAAATCGATTCTATGCTGTAAGCACCCCATTTTTGACCGCTCAGCAGTCTACACTCCGTCCAGACTTGTTTTCAAGTCATTGTGGGCGTATTCCAACCGAAACCAACTCTCTAAGTCCAAATCTTGTGTGTCCATCGCTTCGTGGGCCCGTCAGGCCCAAATAGAAACAAAATGACCAAAATGCCCTTAGGGGCATCGTCCTTTCCTTTACGATTCCAGCCCCTCTCTCGATACAGTTGATTCCTCGAGACGGTAAATCTATTCCAATCTAGGCACATCTTTTCGAAGACGGTAAGTTCCCTTTCCAATCCCTCTCTCGAGACAATTTATTCCTCGAGACGGTTCCAATCCAGGCACGTCCTCTCGGAGGCGGTAAGTTCCTTTTCCAATCCCACTCTCGAGACAGTTTATTCCTCGAGATGGTTCCAATCCAAGCACGTCTTTTCAAAGACGGTAAGACCCCTTTCCAATCCCTCTCTCGGGATAGTTTATTCCTCGAGATAGTTCCAATCCAGACACGTCTTTTCCAAGACAGTAAGTCCCCTTTCCAATCCCACTCACGAGACAATTTATTCCTCGAGACGGTTCCAATCAGGCACGTCTTTTTGAAGACGATAAGTCCCATTTCCAATCCCACTCTCGAGACAGTTTATTCCTTGAGACGGTTCCAATCAGGCACGTCTTTTCGAAGACGATAAGACCCCTTTCCAACCCCACTCTCGAGACAGTTTATTCCTCGAGACGGTTCCAATCCAGTCACGTCTTTTTAAAGACGGTAAGTCCCCTTTCCAACCCTACTCTCGAGACAGTTTATTCCTCGAGACAGTTCCAACCAAGCACGTCATTTCGAAGATGATAAGTCCCCTTTCCAATCCCTCTCTCGAGATAGTTTATTCCTTGAGACGGTCCGAGTAGCGAAAATGCTCACAACCATTAGAGTAGCGGAAACACTCACAAATAGGTCAATATAGGGAATTGCCAACAAACCCCTGTGTCACGACGACTGCCGTTAGAGTGGCGGAAACACTCAAAACCCAGGTCAACACCAGTGTCTGTTAGCCCACTTCGGTGAAAAATGACCAAACTACCCTTTGGACCTTGTCCGAGACTTTCCGGTCATGATGACCATTTTGCCCCTAGGCATCCGAATGCCCTGGGAACCATACCGACTCTGGGTATCAAACTGGTAACCCTCTGAGTTACTTCTTATAGTATTCTCAACCTTCCTTTACCTTTCCGGATCATTCCGAGTCAGTTCCGGCAAATCCGGTGCGAAATGACCGTTTTGCCTCTGGTAGGCCGGTCTCCTTTTTCAACCACACCGGCTCTGGGTATCAAACCGGTAACCTTCTGAGACTGCTTTTCATAGTATTCTCAATCTTCATTTATCTTTCCGGATCATTCCGAGTCAGTTCCGGCAAACCCGGTGCAAAAATAACTGTTTTGCCCCTGGTGGGCCGATCTCCTTTTTTTACCACGCCGGCTCTGGGAATCAAGCCGGCAACCTCTGGGAGCATTCTGAATAATGTTTCCCGATCTCAAGTCTTCTTCCGGGACAGTCCGAGTCTGTCCCGACAGTTTTCGGTCCGATTGACCGTTTTGCCCCTAAAGGCCCGGTCAACCCTTCCAACACATCTTGTCCTCATTTTTCAAGTCAAATACCTTCGGGACACTATTTTAAGTGCTCCTGCTCTTTTTCAGCCTTCCGGGTCATTCCCGACTTCTTCAAATCGTTCCCGGACTTTTCAGAGTCACTCCTAGTGAAGCTAGGTTAAAAATTGCATGGTAGTCACTAGTACAAGCGCCCAAATCTAGTCAAAGATACGTTGCTTGCAGACCTTAAACATTTCCTAAATGGCTGGCGCCACTAATAGTGGCACCAAGCTAAAAAATGGCCTGGCGCCACTCCTAGTGGCGCCAGTCTAAAATTTGGCCTGGCGTCACTACAACAGGCGCCAGTGTTATCCAACCTCTATAAATACAGAGCCTCCTCCAACGTGAAAAGGGTCCGTAAACTCAGTCTAAAAATCATATAATTCAATATACAGAGCTCGTGCACTCCCTAAACCCTAATTTCCCTAGGTTTTCCGAACCCTAGCCACCATACACTAAACCCTAGCCTCCTATACACTTATACACACCCTCATACACTCATACACTAACCTTTAACCCTCCTTCAAAGACTTGAAGAGCTGCCATCTAAAGCTTGAAGACAACTTTTGAAGATTGAAGACGAAGATCAAGACGAAGATCGAAGATCGAAGACAAGCAAGGCGCGCAAAATAAACAAGATACAAGGTAGGTTCTCCATTTAAATTTCCGCACTTCCCCCTCTCTCTTCTCTCTCCAACCCACTCGGGTTTTCTCTATTTTAATCCCCCATCTCTTTCCCCCCCTCCCCTTTTCTTTGCATGCTTGAAACAATAGGATTCCCGGTCCATGTGTAAGATTGGGCTATTGGAGAGTCACCGTGTCGGGGACTTTCTTCTAGTCTAACCAAAGACCACGTGGTCCAACCCCCTTGATTATGTGGTGAAGCCTTAGCCTTGTATGTTCACGACCCCAAAATTGCATTGTGCATATCATAGTCTTGCATCTTCCAAAAGTCGTTTTTAAAGTTGTTTTTCAAAATCGTTTTCAAACTTGTTTTCAAAATTGCATCAAAATCTCTTTTTCAAAAACTTGTTTTCAAAACCACAATCCTAGGGTGATTCTAGCCAATCCTCCGTTTTTGGAAACAAAATCAAACCTTTTTTTTTTTAAGCCAAATTTAATCCCTTCCTAATCCAAACCTTTCTTAATTCAATTCCTTCCTAATTTTCTACCTTCCTAAACCATAAGTTTCCAAAACCTAAACTTCAAATCTTTCTTTAAATTTCAAAATTCGAATCTTTCCTAAATCATATCCTTCCTAAACTTCCATTTTCCTAAATCTTAAGTTTCCAAAACTTGAACATAAAAATCTTTCCAGATTTCAAAACTTTCTTATTTTCAAAACTTCCTTGTTTTCTAAACTTTCCAATTTTCAAAACTTTCCTATTTTAAAACTTTCCTAATTCCAAAACTTTCCTAAGTTGAAACTTTCCTAATTTCAAAACTTTCCTAAAATGACACTTTCCTAATTCGAAACTTTCCTAATCCGAATCTTTCCTAATTCTAATTTTTCTCCAATCTTCCAAGTCTAACATTCAAGTCAATTCTTTTTCAAAATCTTTCCAAGTCAAATCCAGTCTTTCTTGATTTCAAGTCCTTTCTAAATCCTCTCTTTCCTAAGTCTAGGTTTCCTAAAACCAAGTCTTTCAAAATCAAATCTTTTCAAATCTTCCAATCAAAGTCTAATCTTCTCAATTTCAGATTTCAATCTCCTCTTCTAATTTCAAATCAAATTCAATTTTCAATTCAATCTCTTTCTTCCAATCAACTCTTCTATTTTCAATCGGACTTCGGTCTGAACTACGACTGACTTGATTCCTCCAAAAGGATACGTAGGCAACCTTTATAGGTGCGGTCACAACATTTTTCAAACTTTCAATTCCACCCTCATGGGTGCGGTCACAATTTCTTTCCAATCTCCAATTCCACAACATTTTTCAAATCTCAAATTCCAATCTATTTTCAAAATTCCAATTTCAAATTTTTATTTCCAAATTTCTATTTCTAATTTCTCAAACTTTCCAATTTCAAATCTATTTCCAAATCAAATCAATTTCAAATCAGTCTATTTCCAAATCTATTTTTCAATTCTCTCTTCTTGCACTTGCATATCATGCATCATGTTTTTCTAAACATTATTTTCTAAAGTGGATAGGATTGAACATTAGTTAATTAGAGACTCTCATAGGTGAATCTAGGGTAGATTGACATGTAGGTACCGAAGGGGTGGGGTAGGGTGATGGCTTAGTGCGTCTTCCCTACACGTAACCAACCTCCGAACCTAGATCACTATTTTTGAAAGACCAAAAACGGAGTTATTTTTCAAAAAGGGCTAAATGTTTTCTAAAGGTTGCCAAACAACCTGTTTTCTTAAAAACCCTCTCTTGAGGTGTTTTTTTCAAAATCATTTTTCAAAAACCCTAAGTGTAGTCTTCGGATTATTTTTAGTTTTTAGATGACCTAACTCACCTTAATCAAGTTAGGTGGCGACTCCAAATTTTTTTCAAAAGCCCTTTATTTAAACCCAATTTTCAATTCAAACTTAGTCGCACTCATTCTTCTAGGAGGGTGAGTTCTAACGAGAGAGTACAACATTTTTCCTGCTTGTGTGAGTATTCCTCAAGTGCGAAAAATCTGAGCGCAACATATGCGTGCTTAGGGTAGAATGTGAGTTTGTGCTAATATCTGTTTTGCAACGTTCTACTTGGTTATTTTGGTCAAATGAATGTATGTTATGTGATTGTGTGTTTACATGATTTTTAGATTGTGAACTCCGGTTTAAGGAGGCATAGAATCAGATGTAACAATTAATTTTTACAAAGCATGGGAACTTTACTATTTTGGAGATTTTGATTTATTATACTCGAGAACTCCACTGTTTTGGAGATTTTGATTTATTGTATTCAGAAACTTCACTGTTTTGGAGATTTTGATTTCCTGTACTCTGGAACTCTACTATTATGGAGAATATGATCTGTTGTAATCAAACAAGATTGAGGAACAGTAGCAGTGCAAGAACTGGGGCAGAAAACTAGAAAAACCCTAAAGATGTGAGAAAAATTTCTAAGAACGTGATGCGGTAACTAAGGATTCTTAGTGATGTCATGGTACGGTTGGACTCTTTATCACTTTAGAATAACTTCTTGACCATAATAGCCAGGATCTTGATTAAATCTTGTTTATCTTGTTTATCTATAATTATTATCTTTTATGTTCATGTTGTTATGTTATTAATATGAGAGAATATGGATAATAGATAAATGACCTTTAAG